>ML379005.1:5145-38556 GCA_005239525.1 Nicotiana knightiana | reverse complement strand
TTAGGAAAATTATAAGTTGAGAAAATATACGTATTTTTACATGGATATTTTAATAAAATAATAAGTGTATGTATTTACTTTGTATGGTACCACATGACCATGATAGTAAGATGTATAAAGTATATTAAAAATGAGTAGAATTTTAAGTAATTTAAGATAATTCTTAATTATGTGGGTAATTGATTAATTACCAAGTAACGNGCGGATAATTGGTTAATTACCGGGTAATGGGACATTGCCTAATTACTTAAATAAGTGGATAAAGACTAAAATCTCCCCCCTCCACCCACGTGGCAGCAAGCCACTTTCCAAAAGATGACTCTTAGTCACCTTTAATTAGGTGGCAACTTAATAGGTCCATTACAAGTCTTATTATTTCCCATAACCACATCAACCACATATAGCATAACCAAAAATAGTATTCTTTGGGCAAGACTATACTCTTTCTCCTGCTTCATAATTGACATGTAGCAGTTCTTTCCTTTTCTTGCACGACTACATACTTTTGAGCTATAAACAATTCCAGCTCTATAAAACAAGTAGAAACTGCCTTCTTTGAACTAGTTGAGCAAATGAGAGATTATTGATCCAACAATTACTATTTTGCGGCAAGAGGCCATAGTATTTTCCTAGTTCAATGGATATTGAATTCGAGTAAGAATATCACACGGAATTTTCTCTAATCCAGATATGTTAAGGCTATCCCTTATTTCTTTTTTGGCATGATCCATACGATACAAACGAAACGAGCAAATGCACAACTTCCATAAATTATTCTATTCGTAGAAATGTTAGAGATGTGTATATTTTTATTCTCTCGTGTGTCATATTATTCTATTATCTGTTCATAGGTTTCAAAAATACGTAAGTTGCTTGACTTTCAAGTTGCAACTAGAAATTGTTTTGCACGACCACACATGTTTATGTGTAGAACTAGCGTAATTAGAACACCTCTAAATCACACAAAAATTTTGTGTGTAGAATTACTGAAATTAGAACACCTCTTAATCACACAAAACTTTCTTCGATATTCCATTATGGACAACCAGCCTTTTATCTGTCCTTTTCATTTCTATTTTTGAGATTTCATCACCAAGTTTAAGACTAGCTCTTTGACTTTTTTTTTTATCTTAAGGAAGATTCTAACCAAAAGTTAGATGTAAAAGTGAAATGTCCTTTTTAGATTTTGTTACTGTTGAAAAATGTGCATAGGTATTCTGTTTGGCTGAGATATTCTTTTCATGACATTAATCAAAGGCATGATGGCCTTATGACATTCCAAGAAATTTTATTGACGAACTTTTCATGTATTTCATACATGTGCATTGNTTATATACGCACCACCACCTGATCAGCTGGTATATGATGATGATGTTGCCCACAGTGGCTGAAATATGATTCAAACGGCGTTATATACGCATATATATGTATTTATACTCAAACGGAGTTATATATGCGTATATATGTATGTGTGTGTGTGTGTGTATATATATATATATATATATATATATATATATATATGTATATGGGATATGGGAAAGGTTATGGCGTTATATACGCACCACCACATGATCAGCTGGTATACGATGATGATTTTGCCCACAGTGGCCGATATGATATGATGGGAAGCCCTCAGAGGCTGATGATGTTATGAAACATATACCTATGCACGACATGATATTCATGCGCATATGCATGATGCTAAAAGTGATTTATTATTACAGAAGTTATCCAGACATACAGGTTGAGTCAATTACTCTACAACTCTTTCATGTCTCTTATGTATTTATTTATGTGCCTTACATGCTCAGTACATTATTCTTACTGACGTCCCTTTTGCCTGGGGATGCTGCGTTTCATGCCCAAAAGTGCAAGTAGGAGAACTGACGGTCCCCCTTCTTAGGATCCCCGATCAGCGAGAGTTGGAGTGCTCCACTTGATCCGGAGCTACTTTTGATTTTGGTACGATACGTTTGTATATAGATATATATGGGTATGACGTGGCTCAAACCCGCCTTTATACAGTTATGTTTCTATTAGAGGTTTGTAGACAGTATGTCTAGTTGGATAGTATGTGGCCTTACCGGCTTCTAGTTTTGAGATGTATAGTTGTCTATAGCAGCCTTGTCAGCTTGTCCTACGTATGTTATATGTTTATGTATGTATTCCTTTTTAGATAGATTTTCTTCATGTATAATGTTCTCGTAATTCAGCATATGTTATTCAGGTTCATATTTTAGACGCATGTTTAGGGGTGTTTGACAGGTAGGACTCAGGCACCCATCGCAGCCCATCGGCTTGGGTCGTGACAGAATCATTTTTTAAAAGGGGTTAAGAAACCCTAGTTTGAAGATGAAGAGATGCTTTAGAAAATCGGAAAACTCTTTAAGAAAACAGTAAAGATAACTCGATTAGACTCAGATCTGTTACAGACCTAAGGAGTCAAGAGCTAGAGTTAGGGTTTCGGAGAGAGACAACCCAGAGACGAGAAGAGACTGGCTTAGAAACCATAGGTCTAGTAAGGAAATAGAGTGATATCACTCAGAAGTCCATGGGGGCCTGAGAATGGTGAGCACGGACCCGGGGGGAGGGGTGAATGAACAATCAACTGGTCCCTTGAGGACCTCAGGGATGTGAGAATCAGGCTATAAAGAGGAGCCATAGAGGCTAGGGGGTAGAGAACCGCCATTGTTACCGGTGAACCAGAAAATGGAGAGCGGATTAGGGTTTGGGTAGAGAGTATTTGAGAGAGAAGGGTAAGGGATGACGGCGGATAGAAGATGAGGAAAATGAGAGAAATGAGGGTTTGGGAGGGGGACGTTCGGATTAATTAAGGAAAGGGGATATATGGACCATTTATCTAAGTGATCAACGGTCAAGATTGAAATGGGGTATTGGGTTGGGTATATCAGATATGGCTCAAGGGTACTTGGGCTTGGCGTCTGTTGGGGCTAATTTAATAAGGTTTGGGCTATTTTAATTAGGCTAGAATCGAAATAAAAGTGGCTCTTTGTTAAATACCTATCTTAAATTAATTAAAACAATTTATAAAAATAGCTGATAATTATAAAAAATTAATTTCATGCGTAGAAAATAGTTTGAAATGATTATTTAGTATTTAAAAGTAAAATGACTAATTTCTAGTAGAAAATAGTGCAAAATTATATGCTTGGGCTATAATTGCAAAGTTATTGCAATGATAGCCAAAAGATGCTAAATTTGGCTAATTATGAAATAATTTGGTCTTAATAGGACCAAAAAATAATTAATGAAACCAAGAAATGCTTTTGAAATCATTTGTAATGCAATTTTATAATTATTTATTAGAAATAAATACTGGACAAATTAATAAAAATATAGGAAAATAATGGAAAAATACCAATTGCTATTAATGCACGATTTTGAAGGTATATATGCAATTTAAAAAATATTTTGGAAAAAAAATGGGTATCAATAGCTTGGTGACCGAAGAGGACCAAACCGTGATGAATGTTGTGGGGGCCGCCTGCTTGTTCAACGAGGCCCAACACGCTCTAAATCGGGTAATCCTCGAGAATCTCTTTGTTACTTCTTTTATACTTAGAATTGTAGATTACTCTTAACATCTTTTTCCTTACTTGTAGGCTTCGGTGCTGCACCACGAAGCCTTCGTTAGAGTTCGAGAGGAGCACAAGGCCGAGGTTCGGGGGCCTACTTAGAAAGGCGACACGTATAGGCTCCTTAGTGAAAGACTCCAGGACGATCTGGTTACAGCTCGGAATGAGCACACTGACATGGCCGAACAGGTATTCTGAATGTTTCATGATAGTGAAGTAATAACTAATGACCTAATTATACAGATCCGACAGAGGCTTGAGCAGATCGATCGACCCAGCAAGCGGGTGGATGATGTATGGGTCGAGGCTGAGGCATTCAAGGGAAATATGGATATCCTGGTCGCGATGAAAGACATTATCCAAGCGCAGTTGGATTTAGTCGAGACTCAGCTTCGAGCTACGAAAGAAAGAAACTCGGTGTAGGCCGAGAAGATAAAATATCTTCAGTCCTCGCTGGATTCAGCCGCCAACAAGCTCGAGGAGGCTAAGTCTGTGGTAGCCGCGGCCAGCATTAAGGAAGATGAAAAGGTGGCCCAGTTCAAACCCGACGTTGAGGCCATCCAGACTAAATCTAGAAGCATGATAGATCATGCAAAGTGGCAAGCTCGGAGGGAAGCCCTCGAGGCTGATCAAGCCCGAGATCTTAACATTGGAGTCGAGATCGATAATGCCCGAACAGAAGAAAACTGGGCTCAGAAGTTGGCCTTCCCTGACGATGACTCTAATAGCCTCAGCGCGTTTGAAGATGGAGAAGATCCTAAGGACGGACATGCTGCTTCCGATGGGGACCAAGCCTCTTAGGACTTAGTATATTTTTTGTTCTTTTCCCTTTGTGCTTTTTTCTGAGGCCATTTTGGGCCGTTGTTAAAATTTTATATTTGGCCGATTTGGCCCTTGTAAAGAAGACTATTTTGTATATGAATATAAGGCTTTTTTTTTGCCTTTCGGCTCTTCAGTATTTACTTCATTTTTGCTTTGCAATTCAAAATCAAAAAGGTCTTAGCATGAGATAATAGGGTAATGTTTGAGGGTCCGAACAACCTTTTCATTTGTTGGAGTTTTTGGGGCTCAATATTATCGAAGCTTTTTGTGTCTTTACCAGGGGTAGCCTTTTTAAAACCGGTTATAAAAGATTTCTAAAGCTTATTTCATTACGAAATTCGGACATCTCTGAGCCGTGTTAAATCGACCGTAGCCTTTTAGTACGGGATCTGCCCATTGAGCTTGTTTTCCCGTTTTGTTTGGGCTTGCCCAATATAATAGCCCCTGAGTAGGGTGGCCGTGTCCTTTAGAAATCGGGGAGCTTCCTATTAGGTATTTTGTCTCTGAGGCCCGATAAATCGGGCTGTTTGAGTTGAACGGTAGTCACCGAGTGAGGGAACGATCGCTCGCGTTTTGGTTAAGTATTGCCCTTAGATCCGTTATATTACGAAGCTCTTTAAAAGATGTAAAGAGGAAAATATTTAAACATTTGATGTTTGCAAGTAAAGTACTTCTCTTTATTCTTGATCAAAATAGTCATACATATGTACATGTTTAAGTTGGGGCTCGATCAGTCTATGTGGGCACGGTTCGTTCTGAGCGTTTGTCCCTTACAATAAATATTATCTATTGAGAGCCTCCTTTTATGAAGTAGTTTCCTTGATATTCGAAGATAATAATATACGAGTGTAGCCCCCCAGTGATATTGTTGAATTGATCTTCGATGTCGATTAGTAATCAGACTTGATTCTAAGCTAGCATGATTCATTGTTGCATCGTTAAAAACCTCGTCGAAAAACTATATTTGGAATAAAACCGGTCTAAGGGAAAAAGAGTGCAACACGTGCTTTCAGACCTAAAGGCTTTGTTTCGCCTGCCGAAAAATCCACCATCAATTCTTGTTGATCACCTGCAAGTGTTATTCTAAAACAAAAATGAAAATAGAAAGGGGGTCGTACCTTAGCAATAGTATCGTTTAGGGGTGATATGTTCCAATTTCTCGGTAGTCATTCCCCATTTATCGTTCTGAGCTTGTAGGACCCTTTTCCAGTGATTTCGAGAATCTGGTATGGTCCTTCCCAGTTTGGACCCAATTTTCCTTCGTTCGGATTTCGGGTGTTTAGGATGACTTTCCTTAGCACCAAGTCCCTGACGTTAAAATGCCGAAGATTGGATCTTCCATTGTAGTATCTTTCGATCCGCTATTTTTGAGCGGCAAATAGGACGAGGACGGCTTCGTATTTTTTATCCAACAATTCTAGGCTCGTATTCATGGCCTCGTTATTTGACTCTTCTGTTGCATATCGAAACCTGATGCTATGTTCTCTGACCTCGGTCGGCACCATAAACTAATGAGAACGGGGTAGCTCTGGTACTAGACTTCGATGTTGTGTGGTATGCCCAATGAACCTCTGGTAGGATTTCCTTCTATCTCCCTTTGGTGTCGGTCAGTCTCTTCTTAATATTTTGGATGATGGCTTTGTTAGTCGATACGTCTTGTTTGTTCCCGCTAGGATGATAAGGTGTTGATAGGATCCTTTTGATCTTGTGATCCTCGATAAATTTAGTCACCTTGATGTCGATGAACTGCTTTCCATTAACTTATACAATCTTGGAGGGCATCCCGAATCGACATATGATGTGGTCCCAAATAAAGTCTATGACTTTATTTTCCCCGACTTTCTCGAAAGCCTGTGCTTCAACCCACTTAGAGAAATAATCAGCCATAAATAAAATAAACTAAGCTTTACCTAGAGCCAATGAAAGAGGGCCAACGATGTCCATTCCCGACTTCATGAACGGCCATGGGGACAAGACCGAGTGAAGCAGTTCCACGGGTTGATGAATCATTGGTGCATGCCTTTGGCACTTGTTGCATGTTCGAACAAACTCCTTTGCATCTTTCTCCATGTCGATCCAGTAGTCCGGCTCTGATCACTTTGTGGACCAATGATTCGGCACAAAAATTATTTCCTCAAGTGCCCTCGTGAACCTCCCTTAGAACGTATTCGGTATCCCCGATCCCAGACATATCGCTAATGGACCCTCAAACATTCTCCTGAATATCGTTTCGTCTCAGACAAGGTGAATTGTGCTGCTTTTGTGTGCAGAGCTCTTTACTCTTTCGGATCTGACAGGAGCTTATAATATTCGTTTCTCCAATCCCAGTTCAAACTTGTGGAGTTTATCTCGGCATGACCTTCTTCGACCACCGATCTCATGAGTTGTACGACAACCCCCGAATTGAGTTCATTGTCTTCGATCGATGACCCTAGTTTGAGGGCATCGACCTCACTATTCTGATCTTGAGGTATATGTTGCAAGGTCCATTCCTTGAATCGGTGTAGAGTTACCTGTATTTTTTCCCGTTAGCCTCTGTACGGCCTTTACGTTGTCTACCCCCGTGATGTCCTCGATAGCTTTGATTTTATCGGGTTGATCTCGATTCCTCGATTGGATACCATCAAGCCGAGAAACTTTCCTGAGCCGACCCCCAATGTACATTTTCTGGGTTGAGTTTCATGTTATACCTTTTCAGTATACTGAAAGTTTCCGGCAAATGCTTTAAATGGTCCTCTGCTCGTAGGGACTTAACCAACATGTCATTAATATAAACCTCCATTGATTTTTTTATTTGTTCTTCGAACATCCAGCTTACTAAGCATTGATAAGTTGCACCAGCATTTGTTAGTCTGAATGGAATTACATTATAACAGTAGGTATCGTACTTAGTGATAAACGAAGTTTTTTCCTGATCTTTCAGGTTCATCTGTATTTGGTTGTACCCGGAATAGGCATCGAGAAAAATGAGAATCTCGTGGTCGGCCGTGGAATCTATCATACGATCGATATTAGGAAAAGGAAAAAAATCCTTGGGGCATGCTTTATTCAGGTCTTTGTAATCTACACACATTCTAAGTTTATTTCCCTTATTAGGGACTACCACTATGTTTTCTAACCATTCGGGATACTTTACTTCTCGAATGGATCCTATTTTAAGAAGTTTAGTTACCTCGTCCTTGACGAAGGCATGCTTGACTTTGGACTGGGTCTTTTTTTTTGCTTGACCGGATGAAATTTCGGATCCAGGCTTAGTTTGTGAGTGGTGATTTCTGGTGGGATCCCTCTCATATAGAGATGGGACCAAGCAAATCAATTGATGTTAGCTTTAAGGAATTGGATAAGTTTTCCCCTAAGCTCGGGGGCTAGCCCCGTGCCTAGATATACCTTTCGTTCGGGCTGATGTTCGGTTAGTGTGACTTGTTCCAACTCTTCGACCGTCGACTTAGTGGCGTCGGAATCATCGGAGACTATGAAAGACCGAGGGACCCTGTAGTCATCATCCTCTTCAATCCCCTGTTTTTCTGATTGGGTTGAGTCCGGTGTCTGTGATTTCTATTTGGCCTCCTGTTTTCCCTTTGAATTTGATCCTTTTTGTTGACGATAGTGCCGATATTGGTATCACTTTGTCGACTGCAAACATTTCCTTGGCGGCGGGTTGCTCCCCGTAGACCATTTTGACTCACTCTGATGTCGGGAACTTCACAAACCGTTGAAGAGTCGAGGGTACTACCCTTATGTTATGGATCCATGGCCTTCCGAACAGGGCGTTATACCTCATGGCCCTCGATCACATGGAACTTCGTTTCTTGGATGGTCCCGGCCATGTTCATTGGCAAAGTTATTTCGCCTTTGGTTGTTTCGCATGCCATGTTGAAGCCGTTAATTACTCGGGCCACAGGCACAACTTGATCATGTAGGCCGAGTTTTTCTATGACCCTCGATTGAATGATGTTGGTCGAGCTACCTGGATCAATCAAAACACGTTTAACTTGAGTCTTATTCATAAGAACAGATATTACCAGTGCGTCGTTATGGGGTTGCAAGTTCCCCTCTTCATCTTTGTCATTGAAAGAGAAGGTCATTTCTGGTGCATAATCCCGAGTTAGATTTTCCTTCGTGATCGACACCTTGGTGCGCTTAAATACGGGTCCTTGAGGAATATCGACCCCTCCAACAATTATGTGGATCACGTGTTGCAGCTCCTCTTGCTCGTTCTGTCTGTTTGAATCTCTATTTCTGAAGTGGTTCATAGCCCGATCACTTAAAGAATTCCCGAAGGTGCCCCTCGTTGAACAACCGGGCTACTTCTTCCTTCGCAGTGTACAATCTTCTGTTCTATGTCCATGGGTGCCATGATACTTGCACATTTTATTAGGACTTCTCTGGGCCGGATCAGTCTATAGAGGTCGAGGCCACTTAATGTCCTTGATGCGCTCGATGGCTGATACGATAGCTGACACATCAACGTTGAAGTTATATTCTGACAACTGTGGTGACTCTTTGGGTTCGACATTCCTGTCGAAACCATTCTTACTCATGAGTCCTCGAGAATTCTGACCTCGATCATTTCTCCTATCACCTCGAACGGGATTGTGTCCGAGCCCGTTATTTCTCCAATCTCCATTGTATGGCTGGTAATGATCCCTATTTGATCGTGGTTCCCGATCAATATCCTTTTTAATTCTGTCGACGGGCTTGATAGGATAAACGGACCCGGAATGAGTTCCCAACTGGTCATCTTCGACCATAATCTTCGACTGATACCGATTATGCACATCGGCCCAGGTGAAAACTGGGTATTCAATCAAGTTCTGCTTTAATTATTGTGAGGCCACCGCGCTTCATAAGTTTAATCCTTGAGTGAAAGCCTGAAAGACCCAATCATCGGCAACCAGAGGTAGATCCTCGTGTTCCATATGGAACCGAGACACAATCTCTCTGAGCATCTCGTTATCTTTCTGCTTTACCTTGAAGAGGTACGACTTCCTAGTCTCGAACTTTATGGCTCCGACGTGTGCTTTAACGAAGGAATCTACGAGCATGGCGAAAGAATCAATGAATTTGCGTAGCAAATTATGGTACCATATCATTTCTCCCTTTGATAGAGTCTCCCCAAATTTCTTCAACAATATAGACTCGATCTCGTCATCCTCCGGAACGTTCCCCTTAATTGCACATGTGTAAGAAGTGACCTGCTCGTTGGAGTCGGTCGTTCCATCATACTTGGGAATTTCTAGCATACAGAACTTCTTGTCAATTGGTTTTGGAGTCGCGCTAGGGGGAAGGGCTTTTGCACGAACTTATTTGAGTCAAAACCCTTCAACATCGGTGGTGCCCCCGGAATTTGATCAACTCTGGAGTTATACATTTCCACATTCTTGTCATTTTCTTCAATCTTTTTCTCCCCTTATTCAACTCACTTTTTCAGCTCCTCGAGCATGTTCATTATAGCATGATCGGTCCCTGATTCATTTCCGTTGATCTTCTTGACACTGATTCGGCCCTATGAACAACTTCTAGCATTGGCTCGGGCACGACTCTGCTCGGTGCATAGTTTTGATTTTGAAGTTGTGCTATTGCATCTTGTTGAGCCTGCAACATTTTTAATATCACTCGAATGCTGATCCCTCCTTCTTCGCAGCTCTGTGCGTTCTAACCGGCTGATCGAACGTCTCTGCAGACGCTATTCTCGGGTCGACGACCAGGTTTGCATTAATGGCAACATGGGAACTGACGTCGATTGGTTCTACGACCGGGACTCCATCGAGGTCAACTGGAGGTATTTCGTTCCCTCGGGCGGCTACGTTGTCGTTCTCGCCATGAAAATCAAGGCCATTGTCTATGTGTATGGGTGTTTCTTGAGAGTTCGACATGCTGATCCTGGAATCAAAGATACTCACAAGAACATGTATAAAATAGTGTGTGTTAAAAAAGTTAGTACAAGGCAATCACTATTATCCTTTGCCCCACGGTGAGCGCCAAACTGTTTACCCTAAAAACGGATAACAATTAAATTTATATATGGTTTTAAGGATACATGATTTCACTTGGCACAAACTGAGAAAATGTATAAATTGATCTTAGAAATTGACTATAAAAAAAATCAAACCAAATGAGATGTGCAGCTTCGGCCCTCAAGCTAGGTCGCCCTCGAACCAAACGAGTATTCTACTGGAAAATATGAACATAGCAATAGAGTATTGAAAGCTTAAGAAAAAATATAGTAATTTTCTTTGTATTGTATGAATATGATCCATTTACAAATGATTAGAACCCTTTTTATATAGTAGAGTAGTTCTATTTATGGTACAATTCTAAATACAGTAAGAAATCCCATGATTAGCTAATTAACCGGCCTCATCTTGATACGTGCCACGATTCTTGATAACTAGGGATTTAACCTATTATTTGCTCTAGTAAGGTCTTGCGGATCGATACGAAGACGTATGTACTTATCTTCGAGGGGCTATGGGGTTGTTAGGAGTACTTCCCTTCTTGATTCCTCATCGTGTGTTTGATTCCTTTGAAGCTTATGCCTATGTTTCCTTCTCAATCTTATGCGAAGCGCTGGTCGTTTTATCATTTCAGCTCAGTGTCGGTCTTTTATTTCCGATGGAGGAAAGACAACCGGACTATGAATGTTCAGGTCTGGGTTGATGGAGTAATGAGACTTGGTGTTTTCAAGTGTGGTGGAATTTTCGTATATGATGAGGTATTGTTGTCATTGATTGAATGTGTTAAGTTAGCCGGTGTTATGATCTTCTTCAAAATTGCCTTCAGGGCACGGTATTGTGAAATGGTGTTGGGGAAGCGGCTGTCAGAGATCTCGGTGTGCGGTGGTCCAGGATCGGATCGGATCGGTGTTTCCGATGTTAGCGTCTCGAGAAGGAGGATCTTCGAAAAAGGGTGGAAGTTAGTAGTGATCCATCGGTTCAAGTGCTACAGAGATAGATATTGATCTAAGGCAAAATCTGAGCAGCAAAGGATGAGGAAGGACATGCGAGGATGTCAAGTAGTGATTAAACATCTAGAAGGCCAGGTGTAAGAAGCGAAAGTCCAGTAGTCGCTTAAAGGAATAAGTTTGACAAAAGTGGGAGAGTGGCAAAGTAGCATATGGGTTCAGTGGCAGGATAACTACGCACCTTGAGGAAAAGTTTAGAGTGATTCCAGGATTTTAGTGGATGATGATTGGGTCCACGGGCTTAATTTGAAATATTGGCTATTATATGGCGGGGGAATTGGATGCAACAGGAAGAATTTGCTCGATATGAAGAAGGATACAGCGTAACTTTGAATTGAAAGATATTGTCACACATCTAGCTTATGTCCATAGGGAGTGAACGGGCTGGTTCCGTTGGTGAAGGAGAAGGGGATCAAGATGGTTTATTGAGGTCATAGTGGTTGTACCCCGTGCAGCAACGTTGGAAGATGTCGGCATGTAATTTCCACATGTGGGTTATCTCTTGTGAGCAGATCAGCGGTCATTTGGTTGGCGAAGTTTCTACGAAAGATTTTACCGGCTATCTAGTAAGGGGTCGAATATGTGAATATTGCTAGAGATTCAAAATGATCATGAAATGCTAACAGAAGGATTTCGAGGAATTTAGCTAATTCGTGGCGCAATATCAATTTAGCAATGAAGAAAGAATCTTGGTGGGTTCCAGAGTCGTGTAATGGTAGCTTCAAGCTAAGTGAGAGAGTCCCACCTCCTACGGTTGGATTGCATGATCATCTATTTGTGAGATTTCTGGGTATTAGCATATTGATGGGTTATTACAGCTAAGGAAAGGGAATGTAAGTAGTAATTTGAGCAAAGGAATTGGTAAAGGTGTGTTATGGTTGGCTTTATCGGCTTGTGTTTGGGATTCGGGAGGAATCAGGACTTATGCTTCGTATAGAGGTGATTTACAAAGGGAGTGATTCAGTCGGATTCTTTAGTAAGATGGGTGTTCATATTCCAGTAGATCCACGGTTGAATCAGCGTGATGTCGGCATTGATCAGTTCCTCCGGCGTGGGTAGATTATGCAGGAGATTTATGTCGGTGTGTGCGAGGCTTGACGGCCGCCGTAATTGGTTCTACCTGGGAGTATTCAAGTATTAGGTCTTGTGATGTGTAGGCAAATCCCGGGAGGGTTATGGTAGTTTAGAGCACTACTTGGCATGTTCTACGTTTATGAGAGTTTACTTGTGTGTTGTTGTGGTTCTCTCAGAATGAATTAAGTAAAGAGTTTCTATATGATGAAGTGTTTACCCTATTAGTGGTTCAGTGGTTATGATGAAATTCTTGCGCTATCGCATATTGGCATGTTAGGTGCAGTGAGCGGTATGAAATTGAAGGTGAGGGTCAAGGTTGCGGTTCAGTGTTGGCAAGGATGGAACGAGCTCGGATGAGCAGGAAAGGGGTTTGGATGTTTAGAGTAAGTTGGTATTGTCTTCATCATCACCTGAGATCGGTGTTTGTGTAAGAGGCTTTGCATTCTAGATGCAGATTCTTGATTTGCTTTGCAGCATTTGTATGGTCGGTGGTATGGAGGTGCAGACTCGTTACCTGGTGCGTGAGGTCGTGGAATTGTATTCCACGGGAAGATTGTATAAGTGTGGCATGTAGTCACTTGTATGATTGAAGATTTAAATCAAGTATGAAGAATGTGGTAATATTGCTTATTTGTGGATTTATGCCTGGAGGGCGCTCAGTTCATTTGGTTGTGGATTGTGTGAGTTTGTCCCGGATATGATGGTTATTCTTGTGTGTTATGAGAGAAGTGAGCTATTATGGACCCAGGAAAGGCTATTAGTTTAGTTTGGTGCGATCAGTATCGGCTCGAGGTCTGTGAATGAATTTAAATATGAATATGTGCTCTATATCATGCCAGACATGTTCATTTCAGCATAGCGCTCCTCATGGAGGAGTATTCAGATGATGGATGTTGTTTCGTTGTCGGCTATTTCATGTGAGGTTATACTGTGTTGTGTGACTTGTGTAACGGCTTGATAAATTTCTTATGTGTTGAGGTTCCGCGTAGCGATGGTGTTATGTGAGTAGGATGGATCTTGAGATTCAGATTATATATATCACCTCAGTTGTGCTTGAGTTTTGTAGCGCATGGTGCTATCTGTCTCCCCAGTGTTGGTATTATGCACTTAGTGCACTTGTGACCGATATTCGGTATTTTGTTGTAATGAGCAATTTAGCTCGGTGTGTATCTCCTTATATGAATTTTAGGTGTGGATCGGGTGGCACGTCGCCAGGGGTATGTCGTTTGGATCGGGTTTCACATCGCAACAGTGTGATGATGAGTGCAGTTTTTATATTCCATTTTTATGTGTTTTGTTTCCCCTTTTCTGAAAAAATTTCATATTAGTTACGTGGGTTGAGTAGTTCCTTCCAGAGTTCGTTTTGCTTATGTGTCACATTTGAGTTTGTAGCTTAGTGGCACATTGTGGCATCATGTGAGACTGTTGGTCATGTCTGAGGTGACTTATTGCCTGAGCAGCTCGCACTGGGTGAGACCAGCCTTTCACTCCTAAGAAGTGGGAATAGGAGTCAATCGATGACTGAAATTTCTTAGAAAGATTGCCTAATGCCTTATCATCAGTGCGATCGGATTATATGAAATATATTAAAGAGAAAATGCCATTATTTGGTTTATAATGATGTAATGGTTCTTGTCAGGAGTATGGACTCAATGAATTGTTGACTTGGCAGTTGGTTATGAATTTCTACACATCTTTTTCGCTGTGGCAGTATCGCAAGAGTTGGAATAGGACTCATATGAGTCATGAGGTGCAGGTGAGCATCAGATTAGTGGAATGTCGGTTGTTACCATCAGAGAGTGTTATTATGGTCGTGCGAGTTATGGAGTGCGTAGTGTGAATTCAACAAAGGAATGCAGTCATGTCTTGGTACATCGTGTAGGGATTGATGCGGTGCTCGTATGTTGGAAGCAGGCGTGGTAGAGAATTTCTGGATGTTGGAATTGGGCTCTAAGGCTTATTTTCCTAAAAAATAAGATAATATCTTCAGAGTTGCTCGAGCTAATATGCTCAACTGAGTTGTGGTAGCACGGGTAGGTGTTGAGGTGTTAACCAGTGATTTTAGACAACTCCAGTGCAGTTCGTAGCACGTTCGAGGACGAACGTATGCTTAAGTGGGAGAGAATGTAATGACCAGACCGGTCGTTTTGAGCTCTAGCGTGTCGTTCAGTAGTTTGAGGCCATGATCAGCTTCACTTAAGGTATTATGACTTATACGTATGGTCGAAATTAAATTTCAAGAGTTTCAGAATTGATTTGTAAAGATAACTCTCGTTTCAGAAGCTCTAAGTTAGAAGGATCGACTAAGGTTGAATCTTTGAGTAAACAGCCTCGGAATCAGGATTTGAAGGTTCTAACAAGTTCATATGATGATTTTGTACTTGGCCGTATGTCCGAGTCGGGTTTTGGGTGGACCAGGAGCGTTTCAGCGCCTGTTGTGGAAGTTAGCATTTTGGGAAGAAACTCGTAAATTTGGGTTGAAGTGCATTTCAATGTTATCGATGTCCATTTGTGGTTCTAAGCCTGGGAATAGCTCCGCATGGTGATTCCGGTATTGGGAGCGCGATCGAAAGTGGATTCGAAGGTCCGTAGGTCATTTTGGAGTCATTTGGCTAAAGTTAGAAATTCAAAAGTTTTGAGGAGTTAGATTGGAAGTGGACCTTTTGATATCTGTGTCGGATTTCGATTCCGGAAGTTGGAGCAGGACCGTAAGGTTGAACAAGACTTGTGTGCAAAATTTGAGGTCAATCGAACGTGATTTGATAGGTCTCGGCATCAAATAAAGAAGTTTGAAATTCTAAGTTCATCAATTTCGGATTGGGGTGTAATTCATGATTTTTAGCATTATTTGATGTGATGTCAAGGCTCGACTTAGTTCGTAATGTGTTTTCGGATAGGTTGGTGTGATCGGATGGTCAACGGATCAATTTTGGCCTTATGGAGGTGTTGAGGCTGCTGTCTTCTGGTGTAACCGCACCTGCGAGGATTTGGCCGCAGGTGCGGAGCCGCAGAAGCGGCCTAGGAGTCGCAGAAGCGGTCAGGAGCGCAGGTGCGAGGGAAGATCCGCACCTGCGAAGGCGCAAATGCGGAAGGGTGATCGCAGGAGCGGGAGCTGCTGGGTTGAGTTAGAGCCGCACCTGCGATGGTTTTCCGGAGGAGCGGCTAATGGACCGCAGGTGCGAAGGTCGGGGCTGGGCAGTGTCTTCTTTAAAGCGAAGGGTTTGGCTCATTTTCATTTTATTTTGTCCATGGGAGCCGATTTTTGGAGCAATGTGGAGCTTCATATTCATCAACTAGTAGGGGTAAGTGCTTCCTCCCCAATTTTGAGTTAAATACATCGATTATGTATATATTTTAGCATGGAAATTAGTAGAAATTTGGGATTTTGAAGTAAAACCTAGAAATTTATATTTTTGGATTTTGGCCACGAATTTGGGCATGGAATTGAGAACCAATTATATATTTGAGTTCGTATTATTATGGGTAATATTTATCTTCAAAAAAATTCAGAATCCGGGCACGTGGGCCTGAGGGTGATTTTTATCGACTTTTCGATCGGGGTTAAGAATTGTTATGAATTGGATTATAATGAGTATTCGAGCATATATTAATGAGTTTGCATAATTATTGGCTAGTTTTGGAGTGTTGTGCATCGGTTTGAGTCGTCGGAAGGGCTTGGAAGCCGGTTATGAAACTTTGGGGCGAGGTAAGTCTCCTTTCTAACCTTGTAAGAGGGTATTGTCCCCATATGTGAAATAATTAATTATGTGCTACTATTTGTGGGGGCTACGTACGCACGAGGTGACGAGAATCCATACGTAGCTACTAGTTATGCCTATGTCCGGGTAGTTTTAGGCTTACATCATGCCTTGTTGATATTGTTATTGATTTATGTTTATTGTTTTCCTTGAGAGGGAGCGAGATTGAATTCACTTATTAATTTTTTTGAGAGAAGTTTAAATTTAAGAATTTAATATTTAAAAGGTTTTGTTTGAACTCCGTAATTTCGACAGGAATTGAGGAATATTATAATAGCTTAAGAAATCTATGTGTAACTGCGTCGCATATATGTTTCGCGAGCGAGGTATTTCCTTCTACTACTCTTATGGGATCAAACCACTCGCCTCGGTAGGATTTATGTACCACATTCTCATGGGAGCGGGTCGTTCGCCTCGGCAGGTTAATAAATGCATCTATGGTTCACGTCGTTCGACCCTTCGGCAGTGCACAATTTACTTTTACGTCGGATCGGGCCGTACTCCTCGACATTTCCTATATATATATTATCCTCATGGAATCGTGCGTAATATTTCGCAAGAAGCCAGTGTATCTGACGGTCTCCCCCTTATTTGAATTATGACAACCTCTTGATGAAATCCACTGTATCTATGTATATGCTCCGGTTACGGAGGGAACTTTCTAGTTGAGAGCCGAGTAAATGGTAAAGGAGGGAATTGTACCACGTAATTTATACTTGTTGGTTTCATATATTTACTCTGTTTGATATTTATTCACTTCTTCACCGTACCTGATATTATTGGACCACTAGTAAGTGTCGGAGTCGACCCCTTGTAACTACATCTTCGAGGTTAGACGGGATACTTACTGAGTGCGCGTTGTTTTCGTACTCATACTACACTTTCTGTACATTTTTTATGTACAGGTTCCTGTATGGATAGTGGCCTCGTGGGTGCAATAGCATGGTTGGTACAGGGACTTAGGTGAGCTGCATCTTATAAGACGATCCGCGGCCCTCAGAGTCTCCTTCAGACGTATTGTATTTTCTCTTCTGTCCAGTTGTATTCCGGACAGTTATTGTATTACATTATAAATTCCTAGAAAGTGGTCATGCACTTGTGACATCGGGTTCTGGGATGGCTCAGGGATTTATTCATTATTTGAACTTGTTAAAGACATCTCGTTACTCAGTGGAAGTTCATTATTTGCTATTTAATGTAATGAAAAGAAATGATTTCAAAAATATATAATGAGAATTTAATTAACTATTTTATGTTGGCTTGTCTGACAGTGGTGTCCAGCGCCATCACGGCCTTTAAATGGATTCTGGGTCATGACATGTGCATTTTAATTTTTCTGAAATAGTATTACTATACCAATCACTTTGAAATACTTGTCGAAGTTTAATTCTTTATTATACAATGATTAGATAATAATTCAAGTAGAATTTAAATTATTTCTACATAGGGTCTACACTCTTTTATTTATAGAAAATTTTGCACCACTAAACCTTAAATTAATTACTATAAATAATAATTAAAAAGTCGGTTGAAAAATAAGTCTTCATGTATTTTTTCCAATTGTTTAAATTGAATAATATATAGTTTTATACTTTTAGTATTTTCAGTTGTGTTAATGTACTTGATAATAGGCTGAATTCACATAGTTTAGACTATATTTATACTCTAACTTAATGATGCTTCACGGTATTAAGTGTGTTAAATGATGATAAGTTGGCTCTAATGGTGATTTTTGTGTTTCACAGGAGTACAATAAGCTATTGAGGACTTATGACGGTCATCCGGGCGAATTTGATGAATAACAGGCCATGGGGTAATTCCGAGGTGATTTGAAGGCTGGAGATTTTTCGAGGCAGTAGGAAACCCCATTAGAGCAAGCATTAGTGTGGGCATTAGCACGGGCATTAGTGCGGGCATTAGCGCGAGACTAGCGCGCCTGCGCTAGTCCAGTGATCTTCCGGGCAGTGTTAAACTCAATTAGCGCGGGCTGTAGCGCGAGACTAGCGCGCCCGCGCTAGTCCAGACGGGAAAAATACGTCGAGAAGGGTACTTTTGTAAGTTTGGGGCCAATCCACTTAACCTATAAAAGGTTCAATTCACTCAAAGGAGTAGATTATTCAGGTTTGGAGTTTAGAATAAGAAAAGCAAGGGCAAGAGGCAAGGAGGGCAATTGGGCATCAATCCATATCTCCTTCTCTTGTGATTTTTATCATTGTTCATGAATTCTTTTGTAGTTTTCATTATTGTTATGAGTAGCTAACTGTTCTAATCTAAGGTTTTGGTGGAACCTGATGGGGAATGACGTTATTGTGATATTAATATAGTTTTGATTGGTTGTTAATCTCTATTTGTTCAACTACGTTCTTGTTGTAGTTAATTGAAAGGATCCTCAATTAGCTATGCCTATTTATTATGTATCTACTTGAGAGAGAGTGCATATTTAGGCAATTGTTTGAACAACATCACTCCTGGAGTATAGACAAGAGTCATAATTGAGGGTTTAGAGGTTGAATTAGAGATAACGATACCTCGGGTGCAATCTAAAGTGAGTTATATTGCAATCTAGCTAGCATAACTTGAGAGAGTGCATCTAGTAAATTACCATAATTACTCGAGAGAGATTTATGGTAGATGGAGTGTTCATGATTGATAGAGACAACTAAATCAAAACTATAGGAAGTATCCAAGAAATAAGTTCACCAACAGGGGAACCATAACCTTAGACCTTTAGCGCATCTGTTTACACCTCAATATTAGTTGTCTTTTAGTTTATTTAATTCCATTCAGCTGTAGTAGTAAAAATACTGAAAAATGATATTCATAATCTTTGGGAACTTGATTATTGAGAATCGAGTAGTCTAACAACAATAATTGATAGGTTAATTCTCTATGGGATTCGACTCTGGGCTAAATACTCAAATTATACTTGCAACGTCCGTTTAGTCTTTTTTTAAGACATAGTTGAGCATGATCAACTTTTGGCGTCGTTGCCGGGGAATTAACGGTGATATCAATTAAAGTTGGAAGAAATACAAAATTCTTAAGTATAGTCAATTTTCTCCAATTTTCATCTATACATTGAAATTTTAACGTTTGCTAACTTGGTTGTACAGGTGCATGCCTAGAAACTCATCGAGGACTGGTGAATTATTTGAAGCCTTCTCAGACCCCGAGAAAGTTTTCAAGGCCTTGAACTGGGCCAACCGGAAAAGCGAACAACAACCATCAATTGAATAACTTGAACCCGACATGGAAGATCCAAACAATAGGAATAACAATGGGGACGACACGGTAGACCCAATTGCGCAGATAGGGGCAGAGGCTCCTTTATATGACTGGGCACAACCCCCGGCAGAAAATTTGGCCACTCGATACTAGTCTCTCAGATACAGGCTGAGTGCTTTCAGATTACAAATAATATGATGCACTTGCTACGGAACAAGGGACTATTTTCAGGGTCGTACATCGAGGACCCACAACAGCATTTGAAGAATTTCCTGTCGATTTGCAAAACTCAGAGGCAGCCAAATGTCACTTAGGAAGCAATAAAACTGTTGTTGTTTCCATTCTCAGTGACAGGAGCAGCCCAGACTTGGCTAAACTCGCTCCCCATTAATTCCATTACCACATGGGAGGAGTTAGTTAAGCAGTTCGTGAACAAATTCCATCCACACAACAAGATAGCTCAACAAATTGATGAAATCTTGAGCTTCAGACAGAAGCCAGTTGAAACATTGCAGGAAACATGGGACGATTTAAAGGAATGTTGGTTATCTATCCGCACCATGGTATTCTAGAGCACATGTTGGGCAGCATTTTTATATGGGTCTGGCGGATACTATAAAGGAAAATGTAGATACTTCAGCTGGTGGAGCATTCTTGAGCAAAACATAGAGAGAAAGCCAGATCCTACTTGATAAAATGACGCAGCATTCGGGGTGGACAACCAGGAATGCGCCCATTACTCCTGTAGTTCACTCAGTGCCCTTTGTTCCATCCAATACTATTGCTGAGAATGTGGCCACCTTGATAACATAGATGAGCATACTAACTAAGAAGGTTGAGGAATCAGGGCAAAAGCAGTTGATACATATCGTGGATACAATCAATGGGGGCTTATGCACATCTTGCATTAGTCAACCATTTGGTAATCAGTGGAATGCAGAGTGTGATCACCCTTCTTACCCAGAAACATGAATTATGTGTCAAAATTATGGAGGCCAGACATAGGAGGGGAAAATTGGGGTCAGGAAGTTCAACCATATAGACCACCTTACCAGTAACAGAATAATAGAAACATGGGTGCCATGAGACCTCAAGGTAATGTAGCACCTTATCAGAGGCCACAAAGTTATAACAATCAGAATTAGCAGCAAGCATACCACCCTCCTCAGCAACAACATGGGGGGAGGCAAGAAGATGAGTTTTCCAGGCTTTAAGCGATGATGCAACAGGTGATTGGGTCAATTTCCAAAATGAGTGAGAGAGTATATTTACATGATGCAGCTATTAAAAATATTGAAGTGTAGTTGGGCCAGATATCTATGGCAGTGAACAATCGTCCTCTTGGGACTTTACCTGTAGATACTCAGGTGAATCCTAAGGACCATGGCCCGAAGAAGATAATGGCAATGAGTCTCCGCAATGGCAGGGACTTAGACTTGGAACAAGAATGGCTCGTGAAAGCAGGAAGGCAGAGACACTAGTACCAGTGTCAATCGAACTTGATGATTCCACAAACTTGACCAAGGTAACAATACAAACTGCTGAAGGAGAACCTGGTGGGCAGAGTGAGGTTGAAAAGGAAGTGGAAATAACCCCAGAGCCAGTAGTTAAAGTGGTTGTTGAGAAAGAAAAATCCCAAATCACTGGGAAGAAGAGACCGCTAGCCTCATTCCCTCAAAGGCTGGCCAAATACAAAAAGGATGAGACGTACAAAAATTTATTGGATATGCTGAAGCAGATACAGGTAAACATTCCTCTGATTGATGCTCTGAAAGAGATTCCTAGGTATGCGGAGATGATGAAGGACTTTATGTTCCGAAAGTTTGATTTCCAAGACTTAGCGACTATGACTTTGACTCAGACTTGCAGTATTGTGGTAACACAACCAATAGCAGAAAAGATGTCTGGTCCAAGGAGTTTTACAGTTCCCTACACCATTGGAAATTTGGCTTTTGCCAAAGACTGTGTGATTTGAGGGCCAACATTAATCTAATTCCCCTGGCCATTTATAAGGGACTGGGTATTGGTAGAGCCAGACCAACTTCAATGTTGCTGCAACTAGCTGATAGGACGATGAAGAGACCGTTGGGTATTTTGGATGATGTTATGGTGCAAGTGGGGAAGTTTGTGTTCCCTGCTGACTTTTTGATACTAGACTGTCGAGTGGATGAAGAGATTCCCATAATCTTGGGCAGGCCATTTTTGGCCACAGGCAGAGCTCTCATTGATTGTGAGACTGGGGAGCTCAAGATAAGGCTTAATGATGAAGAAATCACTTTCAATGTGCAGAAATCCATGAGGCGAGCGAGTGAGTTCTCCAACTGCTCTCTAATTGATGTTGTGGATGTGATAGTGGAGGAAGATGATGCGTCCTTAACTATTGAGTACCCCTTGCTACGTGTTTAATGAATTTAGATGCGGTAAATGGGAAGGAATTGGCAGAGTGGGTGTTAGCACTTGAAGGTAAAGGAGTATGGCCGAGGGCTCTTGAGTTTGAACCATTGGACTTAGAGAAAAGAGAGAGCCCGCCAACCAAGCCCTCTGTGGAAGAACCTCCCAAACTAGAGTTGAAACCATTGCCAGCCCATCTCAGGTACGCATTTCTAGGCCCAATACTACGCTACCTGTTATTATCTCATCCAGTTTGTTAGATGTGCAGGCAAATCAGCTGTTACAGGTACTCTTAGAGTGCAAGACTTCCATTGGATGGAGCATGGCAGATATCAAAGGGGTCAGCCCGGCATATTGCATGCACAAGATTCTCCTAGAAGAGGGACACAGACCTTCCAGGGAACATAAAAGGCGCTTGAAACCAAACATGAAGTGGTGAAGAAAGAAATCATCAAGTGGTTAGATACGGGAATAATTTTCCCCATCTCTGACAGCAGCTGGGTCAGCCTAGTGCAACGTGTTCCAAAAAAGGGTGGCATGACGGTTGTAAAGAATGACAAAAAATGAGTTGATATCTACAAGAACCGTCACGGGCTGGAGAATATGCATGGATTACAGAAAGTTGAATCTCGCCAGCCGTAAAGACCACTCCCCACTTCCTTTCATTGATCAGATGCTCGACAGGCTTGCAGGGAGGTCTCACTTTTGTTTCCTAGACGGGTACTCGGGGTACAACTAGATTTCAATTGCCCCGGAAGACAGGGAAAAGACCTCCTTCACATGACCCTATGGGGTATTTGCCTTTAGAAGGATGTCATTTGGCCTATGCAATGCACCCGCCATATTCCAAAGGTGCATGATGGACATATTCACAGACATGGTCAAAGACATCATGGAGGTATTCATGGATGATTTCTCAGTTGTGGGAAATTCATTCGAGGAGTTCCTAGCAAACTTGACCCGTGTCCTAAAAAGGTGCATTGAGACGAATCTTGTGCTTAACTGGGAGAAGTGTCATTTCATGGTACAAGAAGGGATCGTCTTGGGGCACTTGGTGTCAAGTAAAGGAATTGAGGTGGACCGAGCTAAAGTCGATGTGATCGAAAAACTTCCACCTCCCACATCAGTCAAAGCTATACGTAGCTTCCTTGGGCATGCCGGGTTCTACCGGTGATTTACCAAAGACTTATCCAAGATCGCCAACCCCCTCTGTAAGTTTCTTGAAAAAGATAACCCCTTTGAGTTTTCTAATAATTGCAGGGTAGCGTTTGAGGAGCTTAAAAAGCGGTTAGTCACGGCACCAATCATCGTTGCACCCAACTGGGAGAAACCGTTTGAACTCATGTGTGATGCCAGTGAATACACAGTGGGAGCCGTGTTGGGTCAGTGCAAAGATAAAATAATGCATCCAATTTACTACACAAGTAGGACTTTGAGTGGAGCTCAACTGAACTACACGGTGACCAAAAAGGAAATATTGGCAGTGGTGTTCGCCTTTGACAAGTTTAGGTCTTACCTGATCGGGTCGAAGGTGATTGTGTACACTGATCAAGCAGCCATCGGATACTTGGTTGAGAAAAAAGAGTCTAAGTCGCGCCTAATTCGTTAGGTGTTGCTTCTTCAAGAATTTGACTTGGAGATTCGTGACCGCAAGGGCACGGAGAACCAAGTCATTGACCACTTGTCACGTCTTGAAGGTGCTGAGAATACAATTGAATCGGAGGATATTCTGGAAACCTTTCCATACGAGCAGCTACTCGCCATGAGCGTAGAAGATGTGCCATGGTATGCAGATATTGCAAACTACCTGGCAAGTGGTATTAAACCTTATGAACTCTCTTCTGTTATAAAGAAAAGATTTTATCGTGATTGCCGCAATTTCTATTAGGATGAACCTCATTTGTGTAAAATTTGCATTGATAACATGATCCGGAGGTGTATCCCCGAGATAGAACAATTTGTTGTTTTGCAGGCTTTTCATGCATCTCCATATGGAGGATATTTTGGAGGAGTTCGGATAGCAGCTAAGGTGCTAGAGTTCGGGTTTTACTGGCCTACTGTGTTCAAAGATGCTCACCAATGGGTGAAGGGTTGTAACGAATGTCAAAGGATGGGGAACATATCCCGTCGTCATGAGATGCCCTTGAATCTAATACAAGAAGTGGAAGTGTTTGATGTTTGGGGGATAGACTTCATGGGTCCCTTTGTCAGCTCCTACGGTAATAAGTACATACTTGTTGTTGTAGACTACATGTCCAAATGGGTAAAAGTTGCAGCGTTCCCCACTAAGGATGCAAGAGTGGTGATGGGGTTCTTGAAGAAAAATATATTCACCCATTTTGGGACCCCAAGGGCTATTATTAGTGACGGAGGCACTCACTTTTGCAATCGTGTATTCGAGAAGCTGCTAGCCAAGTATGATGTGCGCCACAAGGTGGAAACCCCCTATCACCCTCAAACGAGCGGGCAAGTTGAGGTATCAAACTGTGAAATCAAGAATGTGCTGACCAAAATAGTAAACACCACAAGAACTGATTGGGTGAAAAAGCTTGATGATGCACTCTAGGCCTATAGATGCATTTAAAACATCAATTGGTATGTCTCCATAAAAGTTGGTATCTCGTAAGGCCTGCCACCTGCCTGTGGAGCTAGAACATCGAGCGTGGTGGAAATTAAATCAGTTGAACATGGACCTCGATGCTGCGGGAGAAAATTGAGTCACAAAGCTGCATGAGTTGGAAGCGTTTAGATATCAATCATTTGAAAGCACAAGGCTATACAAAGAGAGAATGAAGAGGTTACACGACAAAAATATTGTGGACCGAAATTTCAAACCAGGAGACAAAGTATTGATTTCCAATTCAAGATTGAGATTGTTTCCGGGTAAGCTCAAGTCCCGATGGTCTGGACCATTCAAAGTGGTCGAAGTGTTTCCTTCTGGTGCTGTGGAAATTTCTGCTGAAGATGGGTCTAATGCCTTCAAGGTCAATGGACAAAGATTGAAAATGTATGTGAGGATAAATGAAACCAGTGAGCTGGCTGTGGTGCATCTTTTTAAAACTCAGAGGCTGAGCGAACCTTAATTGCGCTCATTCTGCGTCGTGCCACGACGGTAAATCAGGCGCTTCATGGGAGGCAACCCATTGATTGTTGTACAGATCGTGCCGCGACATTAAATCAAGCGCTGGTTGGGAGGCAACCCAATACATATAGTGTTATTGTATAAAATACTAACATATGCAGGTGTGCGAGAAAAGGGGTGAACACAAGACCCCAAGAAAGAGGAAAACAAAAGAAGATTTCTGCTGACGCCTGGATTAGCGCGCCCGCGCTAAGCTAGTGCTAAGGTCGCGCTAGTCAGGTTTTATACTGCCTCGCCTACTTCACCACTAGCGCGGCCACGCTAATCTCGCGTTAGAGGTCGCGCTAGTAGGGTTTCCCACTATCCCTCAACCCCTGGACTAGCGCACTCGCGCTATTCTAGCGCAAGGTCGCATTAGACCGTCTCGACACAGGTACATTTCAGGTTAATTTTTTTTTTTTTTTTCTTAATTATTTTCTTGTTGTAATTTTCCCAACCACCCAATTAGTCCCCCCCCCCCAAACCGACACAACTCTTATCCCCCTTCCTTCTCACAATAGAACTCTACCCTCTCATAAACCGTTTCCCTTCTTCTTCTTCTTCTTCTTTTCCTCCCCAAACGCAGGCAAACCCACTCAAGCACTCCCATCTCTAAGTCTTCTTCAACCCCCATTACTACATCTCCATCCTTCAACTCTACAGGTATGTACTTCTCACCTTAATTTTCTTTTTTTTTAATTATTTTTGTAACTTTGTTTTTCTTTTCCATTGTGTACACAACTTGTAGCTTTTTCTTATTTGGTATCCATAATGGGTAGTAGTTGATTTGTACTGAAAAGAGATGACATAGGGAGTATGGGGTGTTGTGAGTATGTTTGGGTTATTGTGGTGGTGCTTCATATCCATTATTGAGTGTTTGGGGTTTAAATTGTTAATGCCCACCATATGTTAGTAAAAAGGCCCCAATAGAGGGAAATAATGTGACCAATTTTGTGGTGAAGTCTGAGTAACCACAGTTGGGTCACCCTGTTGTACTGAGCTAATACTATTCTAATTGTAGGTACCATGCCTCCACGCAAGCGTCAAACCACAGGAGCCTCTTCAAGTCGTCCAGCAAGATCCTCTACTAGAGGAAGGCCCCAAAAATCAGTTGACTCGAGGCCTTTCAATAGCCACAAGTTTGTATCAGCGAAGGCTCATGATAGATTCGCTGAAAAAGATGATAAGACAGCTATGCCTGAGCAGGCCATGGACTCTGAAGCCATCAGGATGAACTTCCCGAGAATGTACGAGGTGTTAATGCAGCGTCGCCTGGAAGTTTTCTTTGAGGAACCTGATGAGGAAAATGCCATGATTGTCAGGGAATTTTATGCCAACGCTCCGGAGCATGAAAACTATGTGGTAACAGTGCGGATAAGGCTGGTTAATGCCTCAATGGAGAACATTCGGACAATGTACAGGCTACCTTCACCAGCAACTGGTTACGTAGATGCCTACCAGACCTATAGTGGAAAAATGACTCCCTGGGATACATTCACCCCGACCATTTGTCGACCTGGCGTCGCGTTGAAGTGGTACAAGTATGGAAACAAATTGCACTCCTCGGCCCTCAAGTTTGAGGCCAAATGCTGGTTGTATCCGATCAATAGCTGACTCCTGCCATCCATAAACACTTCGTAGGTAAACATTCCTCGAGGGTGTTTGATTTGGTGCTTCATGGTAGATGCACCATTCGATATGGCTCGGGTAATTCATGAGGAGATGTTTGTCCGCATGAAGGTCCAAAGGTATGGGTTCTTCTACCCATTGCTTATCACTCGATTATGCGTTGCGGCTGGGGTGTCAGGCGACTTTTCTATAGATGGCCGGGTGCCTGAGGTTCATCCTTTCAAAGCTGAAAGAGTTATTACGGGAAAGGAGGCAGTGGAAGCCGATGAGGAATTAGTGGGGCATGACTCCGAGGAAGATGAAGCAGAGGAGGAGCATCACCAGGGAGGTGAGGAAACTGAGCACATGGAGGAGGAGCAAGTTGTGGACGTTGGAGGCCTGTCTAGGACCAGACGGGGACAGCGGTTGGATCACCTAGAGCAAGACGTGGCCGGGTTGAGAACCTCAGTGACTGAACTGGGGACCCGAGTTGATGAGATGGCCACCCAGCAAAAGAAGTATGAAAAGAAGATTATGGGTTGGCTACGTGCCCTGGGTCGTGCTTGCAACGTGAACCCAGACACTGTCTCCGACCAAGATTGAGTTGTCAGGGAAGTCCCCTTACCTTACTCTGTCTTTTCATTGTCCATGAGGACATGTCCTCATTTTAAGTGTGGGATGGGGGATGGTTTCCCTTTTTTGTTGTATGTTGTACAAATTATGAATTATTTGCTTTAGTTTGTTTTGGTTAACTTGGTCGAATTGTAGTTTTGTTTTATGTTTTCTTTTTGTAGTCTGTTTTAGTTGTTTGTTAGTTATAGTAATCAAGTCATCTTGGCCCGACGACGGATCCCTTCGGCGGGGTTCTTGAGGGTCCAAGTCGATTGGGAAAAAAAATCAGAAAATTTACTGGACTCCTCCTGATGACAGATTTCTTAGCCAATTTTCTTGAGGAAAGTTATTCCAAAGAAAACACCAAGAAGATTTTTTATTTTCTTTGTAGGTAGTGTAGTAACTCCCCCTTGGTTTTTCTTTTGACCGCAGTTCTTTTCCAAGGGTTTAGCTTGAACCGGGTATAGCTAGCTTCTTCTTTTATTTTTAGTTGTCAGGAATCCTTTGGGCAACGTGCTGAATGATAAAATGCTACCTTTAGTGTGTTACACCCAAACACCGTGAATCCTAGAGTGTGACGCTTAGGATCACCTGTTGACTCTTGTAGAATGCCTTAATGGTGCATGTTGTAACTAACTTAATGCTCAATGGAGTGTTTTGATGAACCAATTTGGATTGAATTATGTGCCATGTGTGTGTGAGGTATTTTGCATCTATTCTATATCTGCATTTGGTACCTAGAACTTGCCACGTGTGTGTACAAATCGAAATAGAAGTTTTTTTAGTCTTAGAAGGGATATAGGCATTTCTTTGTTAAGTTAGACACAAATATATACCCTCCTGAATATAATTAACCATAGTCAACCCCTTTGAGCTTATAAGCATGTTTCTTTGATAACACATAATGAACCATAACCAATTGTTTGAATAGCTTGTCTGTTTGACCCGGTACTTCCCATGAGCACTTGAATTTTAGCAGATATGTAAAAGTCAAAGTGTGGGGTGGTGGTTTGATCTGTAAGGAAAATCAAGGAAATAGAATGAAAAATGCAAAAGTGAAGGCCACTTAGAAAAAAAACAAAAGAAAGAAAGAGGACAATAAATACATGTAATCCTTGATAATTAGTGGCATGAAAAAGAAAGTTGCACCTAAAGAATAGTGGGGTAATTATGAAATAAAGCATGATGAAAGTTCTGGCCAAGCATGAAAATGGGATGAATATTAATGTAATTGTATTAAAAGTGCTTAGGGAGGTTAGTCACTATACCTAAATGTATCCTACATATCCCTTAGCCTACATTACAACCAAATAACGACCTATTGATCTTAGATTGAATGAACTCAATTAGTAGAGTATTACACTACGGGCAAGCCTATGGTGTATCTGTGTGACATATGAATGTTCTTTTTGAGAGTGAGTGAATTCTTTCGATTTAAAGTTCCTGGTTCTGACTATTATCTTTTATGGAACTACTCTCAATTGTGTGAAGTGAGGGCATATGATTTATGAAAAGAGGTAAGTCTTGACCTCCTTGTAGAGTATTTCGAGGAAGTAAGAGTATAGCATGGCATGTGAGAGTCATTGCTTGAGGCATAGATGTTACACTGCTAGGTACAATGCTTGTAAAACGTTTGTGGTGTGACACCGTAGGGGAGTGTTTGATGCAAAGAAACCTTGTAGGATATAGTGGATTGCTCGAGGTCTAGCAATGATTTAAGTGTGGGGTGTTGATAATAGGCTGAATTCACATAGTTTAGCATATATTTATACTCTAACTTAATGATGCTTCACGGTCTTAAGTGTGTTAAATGATGATAAATTGGATCTAATGGTGATTTTTGTGTTTCACAGGAGTACAATAAGCTATTGAGGACTTATGACGGTGATCCGTGCGAATTTGAAGAATAACAAGCCATGGGGTAATTCTGAGGTGATTTGAAGGCTGGAGATTTTTTGAGGCAGTATGAAACACCATTAGCGCGGGCATTAGCGCGAGACTAGCTTGCCCGCACTACTCCAGTGATCTTTTGGTAGTGTTAAACTTAATTAGTGCGGGCTGTAGCACGAGACTAGCGCGCCCGCGCTAGTCCAGACGAGTAAAATACCTCGAGAAGGGTACTTTTGGAAGTTTGGGGCCAATCCACTTAACCTATAAAAGGTTCAATTCGCCCAAAGGAGTAGATTATCCAGGTTTAGAGTTTAGAAAAATAAAATCAAGGGCAAGAGGCAAGGAGCGCAATTGGGCATCAATCCATATCTCCTTCTCTTGTGATTTTTATCATTGTTCATGAATTCTTTTGTAGTTTTCATTATTGTTATAAGTATCTAATTGTTCTAATCTAAGGTTTTGGTGGAACCCGTTGGGGAATGAAATTATTGTGATATTAATATAGTTTTGATTGGTTGTTAATCTCTATTTGTTCAACTACGTTCTCGTTATAGTTAATTGAAAGGATCCTCAATTAACTGTGCCTATTTATTATGTATCTACTTGAGAGAGAGTGAATATTTAGGTAGTTGTTTGAACAACATCACTCCCAGAGTATAGACGAGAGTCATAACCGAGGGTTTAGAGGTTGAATTAGAGATAACGATACCTCGGGTACAATCTAAAGTGAGCTATAATGCAATCTAGCTAGCGTAACTTGAGAGAGTGCGTCTAGTAAATTATCATAATTGCTTAAGAGAGATTTATGGTAGCTGGAGTGCTCATGATTGATAGAGACAACTAAATTAAAACTATAGGAAGTATCCAAGAAAGACGTTCGCCAACGGGGGAAACCATAACCTTAGACCTTTATCGCATCTGTTTACACCTCAATATTAGTTGTCTTTCAGTTTATTTAATTTCATTCAGCTGTAGTAGTAAAAATACTGAAAAATGATATTCATAATCTTTGGGAACTTGATTAATGAGAATCGAGTAGTCTAACAACAATAATTGATAGGTTAATTTCCTATGGGATTCGACTCTAGGCTAAATACTCAGATTATATTTGCAATGCCCGTTTAGTCTTTTTATAAGACATAGTTGAGCGTGATTAAATTTTGGCGCCGTCGCCGGGGAATTAACGGGGTTATCAATTAGAGTTGGAAGAAATACAAAATTCTTAAGTATAGTCAATTTTCTTCAATTTTCATATATACATTGAAATTTTAACGTTTGCTAACTTGGTTGTACAGGTGCATGCCTAAAAACTCATCGAGAACTGGTGAAATATTTGAAGCCTTATCAGACCCCAAGAAAGTTTTCAAGGCCTTGAACCGGGCCAACCGGAAAAGCAAACAACAACCATCAATTGAACAACTTAAACCCGACAGGGAAGATCCAAACAACAGGAACAACAATGGGGACGACGCGGTAGACCCAGTTGCGCAGATAGGGGCAGAGGCTCCTTTATATGACTGGGCACAACCCACGACGGAGAATTTGGCCACTGCGATACTAGTCTCTCAGATACAGACTGAGTCCTTTTAGATTACAAATAATATGATGCACTTGCTGCAGAACAAGGGACTATTTTCAGGGTCATACATCGAGGACCCACAACAGCATTTGAAGAATTTCCTGTTGATTTGCAAATCTCAGAGGCAGCCAAACGTCACTCAGGAAGCAATAAAACTGTTGTTGTTTCCATTCTCAGTGACAGGAGCAGCCTAGACTTGGCTAAACTCGTTCCCCATTAATTACATTACCACATGGGATGAGTTAGTTAAGCAGTTCGTGAAAAAATTCCATCCACCCAACAAGACAGCTCAACAAATTGATGAAATCTTGAGCTTCAAACAGAGGCCAGTTGAAACATTGCAGGAAACATGGGAACGATTTAAAGGAATGTTGGTTATCTGTCCGTTTCACACCTCCTTTTTCACTACCCCCGATTAATGACAGGTAATAAGGGAGTTTTTCCAATTAAAGCGACATTATTCGGATTTGGGATTTATATTTAGTTTTCAGAGTCGCCACCCGTATTTTTGACGATGTTCCAGGACACCATTTTATTTTTAAAAAATCCCAAAACCGAGGAAATTTTGACTCTGTTTTAGGTTGTCTGTGACCAGAAATCTGAGTAAGGAATTCTGTTAACCCGGGAGCAGGTGTTAGGCATTCCCGAGTTCCGTGGTTCTAGCACGGTAGCTTAACTATTAATATTTGGCCTAATTATCTAATTATTTATATATCTTAAACCTATTGTGCATTTAGCCTTTTTACTTTTTAACCGCTTTTAGTATTTATGGATTTATCTTGAAACAAGTCACGATGAGGTGCACTTGTTAGTTTTTTTGGACACATTATAACTACGCCACATGAAATGCACCCGCAATTACAATATGTGATTTTTATTATAATTTGAAGTTGAAGACGGGGACATGAGTTGTCGCACCCGAGTGTAGATTACGTAGTCAAGACTATGGTCATGACGGTTTTATACTGCCTATTTGAGGCGATATTTGATTATTCCATATGTTTTCTACTTGAAGGAGCATTTTGGTTTTAAGATCAATTAGGAAGTTTATAGATTTAATCTTAAACAAATAACGGTGGCGTGCATTTGTTATTTTTGAGCACACGACAAACACGTCACATGAAATGCACCCGTGCTTTCTATGTGTGTTTTTATTAATTGTTTAGAGTTGGGGGTCGGGGGCATGAGTTGCCTCTCCCGAGTGTAGGTTATGGTAATTCGAAAGGATACTTGATATTTTGCCAAATTTCAAACTAAAGGTATCTTTCTACCTAGGGGGAGGGGTTACCTAAAAATGAAATTCATTAGTCTAAAAGACAACATATTTCGGGCTATGGCCATATTTTAGCCCCAATTAATCACTTTAGGCCATCCTAGTTTGGCTATTTTTGTAAGAAGACTACCAGCTAGGAAAATCCAATTCTTAATCAAATCTTAAAGATCTTCTCTTTCTAGTTTGGTAAATGATAGAAAGTGTGTTAATCACGGGTAGATATACATACACCTATAAGAATTATAGACACGTAAATACATTATTTACTGGTCTCGCTTCAAATTGGTAAGCTAAAATTACTTTATTTTTTATGGAACTTTGTAATTTCTGACGAAGAACATAGCACAGACAGTTTTACTAATTCTAAATTAACAGTTCTTGTCAATTTTTAGATAGCCTAATCACATGCTTCAAGGTTCAGAAGTGTTCACACATCGATTTCAGCAAATTTAACAGGATACGACATGAACAAAAACATAATCTACTAAATCCAGTTATATTGAAACACTTGAATTTTGAAATAACCACTTATGAAAATCCAAATGTTTACGAAAGGTTTCATGTGGACTGATTTGAATACCAACTCCTTTTTTCGATTAAACACCTATTTTTATCCTTGAACTACTTTTTAGAGAAAAACAGATTCAAAGTTCCAGGAAAATCGCCTCAAAATTTAGTTTGAGCACTATCAGTTGAAAGGCTAAAAAATGAATGTACAGTCCAGTCCCTTAAATTACAAGATTCCAAAGTGCATAAATGAACGAATTACAGTTTTTCTTAAGCGAAAATACAGCTTCTGTAAAATACGTTTTTATGAATATCAAAGCAAAACTAAAAATGGAAATCCTAAATAGCTGCTCCACATATGGATTCTTCGTACTGTACATTTGCAGCCCTCTTTTTGTAATTTGTAGAACATACAAACTAATTAAGTGTTAATCATTCACCAGACCAAACATGACCATGAAAGGAGGTCAAGTTTAAACCTGATAATGCTATGGTAAGCTACACTAACAAAACAAAATTATTTATGCATTCTCTTGGGGTAAACCTGACCATGAATGTGTCAGATTTTAATCCCATAATTTCAATATTAGCCTAAGTCTAAATCCATATGGAGACCTGCTTACTGAGTCTTTTCAATGAACAAGGAACACAAATAAGAGCACCTTTTATCATTAATCTAAGATTATAAGTCCAACACTTTACTATTTGGACAGTGTTGAGGATATATCTTTGAGTGTTGTCAAAAGATGAATCTAATCATGAAGGAGGTTAGATTCACTCCTTAATGACGCTCTTATAAGAACAAAGCATATTCAGACCTTTTCTGGGCTAAATCTGGCCATAAAAGGGTCAGACGCAGCTCCATAGATCTCATCTTTTGTTCCTCGTGACAATTATATTATAATTTTGACTTTTTAGGCTTTTATAGAGACATAATCTGATCATTTTAAGAGATTCAGATTCCTTACTCTAGGAGGCCTTTTGACTACTT
>ML379003.1:0-119658 GCA_005239525.1 Nicotiana knightiana | reverse complement strand
TAAACTATAAAACTAAAAGAAGAGAAGAGAAGAAAAACTCAGTAGAATCCTCTGTCGAATTCCTAGTTGAAATTCTGCATAAAACTCCTTAATGTGATGTTTTTGGGTCTATTTATATGTGTGGAATGAACCCTAAACGTCTCAAAGACTTCTATTCTAACTTGGAAACACTTAAAACCCGTCAAAACTCGGTTTCTAGCCATCCCGGGACCCAGGCGTTTCAGCCCTAACGCCTGGGTAAGGCCAGGCAGGCCCTGGCGTTACAGCTCTAACGCCTGGGTAACACCTGGACCCCCAGGCGTTATGGGTCTATCGCCTGGGTAACGCCAGGCTACCCCAGGCTGTTTGGCTTGGTGCCCGGCTATCGTCCGGGTGTCCCCTCTCGCGTATTCTTCGACGTATTTGCATCCGTTTAGCCCCGTTTCCATTTCCAATTCACCTACACATAAAATAAACCCTATTAGGCACATATGACGTGTATTTTATCATTAAAGCACATAAAATGCAAGGGATATAATGCTTAAAATCATGAATTCTAGCCACTCATCACTCTCCTAGCACAGGAACACCTTTTTCAATGAAACACGTGACTGAGTCACTATCCTTACAACTCGCCCATTCCTTAAGCATAGATTTTGAATCTTCCAATGCCTAACCCTGATCTGACAGGGCCAAATTTTGCACATATTCATCAAATCCCATACACAATTACCATTTTGCACATATTCATCAAATACCATTTAGCTGAAATAACTTGCCAACAAGCCGAAAATCCTCAACCCCATGCGAAGACAATCCTACAAGCCAACTACAGATGGTGAGACTCCCCCACTTAACCCGAAGCTACCCCTTGCACCACTCTAGACCCTACTGAGATCCTTCCTCCTTAGATGACACGATCTTGCTCAGCCAATCCGTCAAAATCTTCCAAATTCTCTTGCTAGCACTCCCTAAATACTCGAATTCCCTAGCATCATTCACACATTCTATCTCCTACCGACTAGCCACTAAGACCCCTCACAGAACCTACCAACCCTGCCATTGCTAACCTATCCCCAGAAGACAACACACCTGTGGAAATCCCTCGCGGACACCTCCCAACGATGCTGAAGGCACGCTCTCTACGACTTCAGTACCCCATCCTATGCCCTGCTTCATTTACCAACTTACTATTCCGTCTGCTCCTCATGGACATCCATTAAATGCGTGACAATATCTCCAGATTCCAAGCAGTGCTGTCGCTGCCCCACTTTGCGACTGCTCGACTTCCGCTCCTTATACTTGGCCTCCTAGAAATAGAACCACCGCCTAGCCTCATTCCAGGATTATTCTTTCTAGCTCTCAAACCAGCAGATCACCACGATTTCAAGCTCTCCGAAGATTATATTTCTCTAGTTGCCTTCGTTACCAACACTTATCTGGTGTCGAACCACCGCACCTCACGATCTCTTACCGTTTTCCTCCATACTTCTTCTCAATACTCTAACCCCACGCAATCGAAGAAACCATAGCACCGACAAACCTAACACATTCCATTATATCAATGACGACGACTACGCGTCACAGGTGCATACCCTATCTCACTCGAAGACACCAACTCTCACTACTTTATCAATCCCAACCTAGCCAATTCATACTCCAAATGCCTTCCCTCTGCCGGAACAAAAGCACTGAAATCTCGAAATCATACTCTTAGAAGACATCCCTCCAAACCATTCATCTTCCCCAGCACACGGGAAAACGTTCTATCATGTCATCGACACCGCGTGAAAATCAATTTCAACCATCATCACTACCCGAGCACAGCCTTAAGGCACCCAAAAACACAGCTACTGAGCTGAAACAACATATTACCCTTTAACAGGGCCATAACAACAACCATTTTCACACATGGAAGCATCTCGAATTACATTCACAACACCATTTCCATTCCTCAAATTCCTGATCCATAGCAAGCACTTCACCACGCATAAGATTGAGTAGGAATTAATATAGGCATAAGCTTCAACGGAATCAACTCGCACGATGAAGAATCAAGAAGGGAAGTACTCCTAACAGCCATGTTATCTGTCGAAGATAAGTACAGACGTCTCTGTACCGATCGTCAAGACTCTACTAGACTTTCTCATGACTTGTGACACCTAGGGGAACCTAGCGCTCTGATACCATGTTGTCACGATCCAAAATCCGTAGGTCGTGATGGTGCCGGACACCACTGTCAGGCAAGCCAAATCCTTAATTAGATGAACACATTCATGTTTTAACATTTTCAAAACAGTTACCTTTTCTTGCATTTCATAATCAAGTAAATAAATTTTTCGTAATTAAAAATACGACAGCAAATAAAAAATTTTATTTAAAAAAAGTGATCTAAAGATTTCACTTAAACAATTATCCCAATACATATCCCAGAACCCAGTGTCACAAGTACATGAGCAACTTCTAAGAATTTTACAAATACTAGAAAGCTTGTTTGAAATACAAGTTGGACAAGGGATTTAAAATAATAATAATACGGTAGGAGGGGGACTCTGTCAGCTGCGGAACGCCTCCGGATGATGCAGCTCGTCCAAGTCTCCAAATCAACCACTATTCTATGTAGGTACCTGTGCCACAAAATGCACGGCAAGTGTAGTATGAGTACAAAAACAACGTGTACTCAGTAAGTCACCCACCTAACCTCCGAGAGGTAGTGATGAGAGGTCAATTTAGACACTTACTAAAGATCCATTTAAAATATTTAAGAGTGAAACTAAGCATGGTTTTTATCATAAGCAGTTTATAAAACAGAATATAAACATCCTTCAATTTCGTTCACATTTAACACTTTATGTCTTCGTCATATTCATGATTAATCAATATGGTGATTTAATCAAATAATAATAAATCAACGGAAGGAACAACTTCTTCCAAAAATCTTTTTAATAACTTTAAATATTTGTCATTTCAATGGACAATTTAACATTTCGGGCCAGTAATCAGGCAAATATCATAGCAACTACGCAGAATATACAATGCGCAAGCAATGCCGAGGGTCGAACGGTGCGGACCAATAATAATAAACTGTGCACTGCCGAGGGGTCGACCAGCTCAAACCATAGATGCATCTATCTGCCCTGTTCGCGAATCAATCATGCGACGCGATTAACATAATACGGCTAGCCTGCTCACGAATCATACATGCGACTCAGGTGCTCATATGAATACATACAAAATTACCGTGTCTTCCTACTAGCGAATCACTCAAGCGACTCAGACACCCGAAGTTACACATATCCAAACAATAAATTCATATTTTTTCAAGAAAGCCGCTTTTCTCAGGAAAGTGGAAAAATCTTTATTAAAAGAAATATGAAATAGGTTTTGAAATCTTTTTTTTTGAAACTCATTTGTCAAATGTAGTGATACTCCATGATACAATCGAGTCCCGGTACACATATATTCACAGTGGAAACAATTCTCTTTTTAGAAGGATTTAACAATATGAACTTTACCTTTCTTTTAAACATTTAATTAAGTTTTCGATCATATTGTTAGTTCAATGATAATGGCATGGTTACAGATACACACATAAAGCATGTTAGTGGGTCCTAGGCTACCCGGACATGGCATAATAGTAGCTACGCACGGACTCCCGTAACCTCGTGCATACGTAGCCCCCGAAGATAATAGCATGTATTGAATTAATTCATCTAGGGGGACGATTCCCCCTCACAAAGTTAGAAAGGAGACTTACCTCACTCCGAAATTCCAACACCGGCTTCCAGACCTTTCCGATGACTCAAACGGATGCATAACACTCCGAAACTACCACATAAATGACGAAGCAATGAAAATTCATCCTAATGACCAAAATGCCCTCGAGCCCACGTGCCTGGAATCCAAAATTTCTTGAAGGTACGTTATACCCATAGCCTTACTAACTCAAATATATAATTTACTCAAATATTCATGCTCAATTCGTGGCTACAATCCAAAGTTACATTTTCTAGGTTTTTCTAACAAAACCCCCATTTCCTAAAAATTTTCAAGCCTAATCCATGCATATAATCTTTTATTTAACCTTAGAAACAAGTAGAAACAACTTACCTCTTGATGCTTGGTGAAATCTCCCTTGAAAGCTCTCCAAAAACCGCCTAACCCATGAAGAAAATGAAAGAGAAATGGCACAAACCCATTTTAAAACATTCTACCCAGGCACCTTTTCGCACCTACGGTCCAATAGCCGCTCCTGTGGCTCCGCACCTGCAGAAAATCCATCGCAGGTGCGGCTCTGACTCAGCCCAGCGAAATCCCGCTCATGCGATACCTCTTCGCACCTGCGATACCGCTGGTGCGACCAAACTCCCACACCTGCAGTCCCTTAGCTCCAGACCCAAAATCTCGCACCTGCGACTCCCTTAGCCACACCTACGCCCATATCCTCGCAAGTGCGGTTACACCAGATGACCGCAGCTTCAGCCCTTTTCCAACTTAAACTTTGATCTGTTAACCACCCGGAATCCACCCGAGGCCTCCGAGACCCCGTCCAATTACACCAACCTGTCCTAAAACATGACACAAACATGCTCGAGCCCTCAAATCACATCAAATAACGCCGAAATCATGAATTGCACTCAAATCCAATTCTTTAAGAACTTAGAATTTCAAACTTCTACATCTGGTGCCGAAACCTATCAAATCACGTCCGATTGACCTCAAATTCTGCGCATAAGTCATATTCAACGTTACAGACCTGTTCCAGCTTCTGGAATCGCATTCCGACCTCGATATCAAAACTTCCACTTCCGGCCGGATTTCTCAAAAACCTTCAAATTTCTATCTTTAGAAAATGACTTCAAAATGACCTCCGGACATCCGAATTCAATTTCGATCGCGCTCCCAAATCAAGAATCACTGTACGGAGCTATTCCCAGACTCTGAATCCCAAACGGACATCAACCTCACTGATATGCACTTCAACCCCAAATTCATGAAATCCATTTAAATGCTAACTTCCACAATATACACCGAAACGCTACCGAGTTATCCAAAACCCAATCCGGACATACACCCAAGTCCGAAATCATCATACGAACTTTCTGGAACCTTCAAATTCTGATTCGGAGATCATTTACTCAAAATTCCAATCTTACTTGATTTCTCCAACTTAAGGTTTCTGAAATGGGAATTTTCTTTCCAAATAAATATTAAACTTCCTAGAATTCAATTCCGGCCATGCCCACGGTTCATAATACCTTAAACGGAGCTGCTCACGACTTCAAACTGCTGATCAACGCGCTAGAGCTCAAAATGACCGGTCGGGTCATTATATTCCCCACCACTTAAAACGACGTTCATCCTCGAACATGCTAAGAACTGCTCTGGAGTTACCTGAAATCATTGTTCAACATCTCAAGCACCTTCCTGTGCTACCACAACCCAGTCGAGCACAATAGCTTGATCAAATCTGGAGATTTCTTCTTTATCCATTTAATAAGCTCAGAACTCATTCAAACACCTAAAATTTTCTCTAGCCAGACCTAGTTTCAATATATATTAGCACTGCATCAACTAGCACACGATATACCAGACCATAACTGCATACCCTTGCTGAATCAGCACCATGCACCACATAACTAATCGTCTGACCACAACGACGCTCCCCGAACCTTTTTAGCCAAGGTCCACAAATCTGAGGCTCCTGATGCACCTCATAATAATTATACAGACATCCTGCTATAATGCTGGCGATATAACCACAACGGAGGGAATGCACAGAAATTCGCACCCAACCCGCAGAGTTAACAAATCCTTGAATACCTCATCTTGACTAGAATCGTCACTTTCATTATGAACCTGAATGATGGTATTTGTGTCTTTTATATACACTTCACATAACCTCATCATACTGATCCCTTGTCCGATAATCTCATCTCACCCAGTACAAACTATCCAGACAGCAAGTCACCCAAAACATGGCTAACAGCCTCACATGATACCGCATCGCCCAATAGGCTATAACTCGAACGTGATAATAAGAAATGACTCAGGACGGAACTACTCAGCTCACGCAACTAATATGAATTCTTACCAGAAAATGGGAAATATAAAAAAGAAAATAAATACATATTAACCTTTCTTATCCTCACACTGTTGCGGCGTGCAACCCGATCCAAATAACATACCCGTGGCGATATGTCACCCGATCCACACATAAAATTTACATAAGAAGATATATATACGGAGCGGATATGCTCAGTATTACGAATCACTGAATATCGATCATACGCACGCTAAGTGCATAATACCATCCTGGGGAGACTGATAAAGCCATTGGCTACAAAACTCGAGCACAACTAAGGTGCGATATATATATATATATATATATATATGTGTGTGTGTGTGTGTGTGTGTGTATTCTGGTTATCAAGAGTTGTCCTGCTCATATAATGTCCCCACTATGCGGGACCTCAACATACAAGAAATTATCAAGCCGTTTCAAAACTCACATGGCACAATCACAATAACACATGAATTTGATGAAGACGGAACAACACCCGTTGTTCTAATACCTTTCCATGAAAAATTCTCTACTAGAAGAAACATGTCTGGCTCACACGGAGCCCATCATCATATATAAATCCATCCACAAACATCGAGCCACCTTGCTTGCACAAAACATTGCTAATAGCTCTTACCTGGGTCAACATTGACCCTACTTTTTCTCATAATACATGAGAACAACCATCATCACCGGGACTAACACTCCATAATCCATAATCAACTGAACCAAATGCCCTCCAGGCAAAAATTCTCAATTAAGCAATATTGCACTTCTTCTTACTCAGCCCAAATCTGAAATCCCTCGAGTTACTACATGTCACACTTTATACAGTCTTTTTGCGGTCATGCTCCCACGACCTTCCACACAAGAAAACAAGTCTGCACACCTATCAGATTGACCACACTAAGGCGGAAAAACATATCAAGAACCCATGACCAGGGTACAAAGCCTCTTTCACTGAGCCTCAATCTCAGGTGACACTCAAGATAACACAACCTTATACTAAGCTTTCAAATCAATTTGCCTTGCTCTTTCGAGCTCATGACATCTGTATAAACATCAATCCTAAATCTCGATCTTTACTCCCAGTTACATACTACTTCCCGCACTTAACATACCAAAATGAGGTAGCGCAAGAATTCCATCATTACTTTCGAACCACCAATCGGGTGAACACTTCTTCATATAGAAACTTTTTACTTGACTCAATTCAAGAGTACAATCTCAACACACCAGTGAATTCCCATTTTCACCCAATCATGAAAATCTTAAGTTGTAGTCTATACCACCATAACCCTTCCGAGGACCGCCTATACCTGATAGGCCATAGCACATGAACACCTTTTTCAATGAAACATGTGACTGAGTCACTATCCTTACAACTCGCCCATGCCTTAAGCATAAATTCTGAATCTTCCAAAGTCTAACCCTGATCTGACAAGGCCAACTTTTGCACATATACATCAAATCCCACGCACAATACCATTTTTCACATATTCATCAAATACCATTTAGCTTAAATAACTTGCCAACACATCGAAAATCCTCAAACCCATGCGAAGAGAATCCTACAACCCAAATGCAGATGGTGGGACTCCCCTACTTAACCCGAAGCTACCCCTTGCACCACTCTAGACCCTACTGAGATCCTTCCTCTTTAGATGACATGATCTTGCTCAGTCAACCGTCAAAATCTTCCAAACTCTCTTGCTAGCACTCCCTAAATACTCGAATTCCCTAGCATCATTCACAAATTCTATATCTTACCGACTAGCCACTAGGACCCCTCACAGAACCTACCAACACTGCCATTGCTAACCTATCCCCAGAAGATAACCCACATGTGTAAATCACCCGCGGACACCTCCCAACGATGCTGAAGGCACGCTCTCTACGACTTCAATACCCCATCCTATGCCCTGCTTCATTTACCAACTTACTATTCCCTCTTCTCCTCGTGGATATCCATTAAATGCGTGACAATATCTCCAGATTCCAAGCAATGCTTCCGCTCCCCCACTTTGCGACTGCTCGACTTCCGCTCCTTAGACCTGGCCTCCTAAAAATGGAACCACCGCCTAGCCTCATTCCAGGATCATTCTTTGTAGCTCTCAAACTAGCAGATCACCACGACTTCAAGCTCTCCGAAGATTTTATTTCTCTAGCTTCCTTCATTATCAACACTTATTTGGTGTCGAACCACCTCACATCACGATCTCTGCCAACCGTTTTCCTCCATACTTCTTCTTAATACTCTGACCCCACGCAATCGATGAAACATAGCATCGAAAAACCTAACACATTCCATTCGATCAATGACGACGACTACACGTCACAGGTGCATACCCCATCTCACTTGAAGACACCAAGTCTCACTACTTTATCAATCCCAACTGAGCCATTCATACTCCAAATTCCTTCCCTCTACCGGAACAAAAGCACTGAAATCTCGAAATCATACTCTTAGAAGACATAGCTTCAAACCATTCATCTTTCCCAACACACGGGCAAACGTTCTATCATCCTGTCGACACAGCATGACAATCAGTTGCAACCATCATCACTATGCGAGCACAGCCTTAAGGAACCCAGAAACACAGCTACTGAGCTAAAACAACATATTACCCTTTCACAGGGCCATAACAACAACCACGACCATTCACACATGGAAGGATCTCGAATTACATTTGCAGCACCATTTCCATTCCTCAAATTCGTGATACATAGCAAGCGCTTCGCGACGCGTAAGATTGATTAGGAATTAATATAGGCATAAGCTACAAAGGAATCAAGTCGCACGATGAAGAATCACGAAGGGAAGTACTCCTAACAGCCCTGTTTCCTCTCGAAGATAAGTACAGACGTCTCCGTACCAATCCGCAAGACTCTACTAGACTTGTTCATGACTTGTGACACTTATGGGAACCTAGAACTCTGATACCATGTTGTCTCGACCAAAAATCCGTAGGTCGTGATGGCGCCGGACACCACTGTCAGGCAAGCCAAATCCTTAATTAGATGAACACATTCATGTTTTAACATTTTCGAAACCGTTACCTTTTTTTGCATTTCATAATCAAGTAACTAAATTTTTTATAAATTAAAATACGACAGCAAATAAAATTATGTTATTTAAAAATAGTGATCTAAAGATTTCACTTAAATAATTATCCCAATACATATCCCAGAACCCGGTGCCACAAGTACATGAGCAAATTCTAAGAATTTTACAAATACTACAATGCTTGTCTGAAATACAAGTTGGACAAGGGATTTAAAATAATAATAATATGGTAGGTGAGTTCTTTCAATTTTTAATCCCGTTCCTATGCTATTTTTATTGAGATTAGGCTTGAAAATTTAAGATATTGGGTAAGAAAAGTTGGAAAAATGGGAGGAAGGAATTGGGATTTCTTTTGATGTTTTGGAAGTGTGGTCTGATTTTAGTGTTCTTGGTATGTATAGCATCATGGTAGGACAAGGGTTCTAGTGAAGTAACAATTTTCGGATTCCGAGACATGGGCCCAGCGCTCGGGTTTGGCCTAATTTCAAGATTTTGTTTAAATTTGATGATTTTCGATTGGGTTGTGTTCCATGAGTATATTTTGATGATGTTATCTGCTTTTTGGCTATAATCGGAGCAACCGGGAGCCAATTTGCGGGGCAAGGCCTAGCGGACTAGTGTTGCGGCCCGGTAGAGGTATGTAATGGTCTTAAATTTTGTCCTGGGGGTATAGAACCCCTGACTGCATGATTTTCTCACTGAATTTGGAATGGTGCCCATGTCGGATGACGAACATGTGGCGCGTACTGATTTTTTGATTGGACTAGGTCCTATCCGCGGCGACTAATGAGTTGCACATTTACTGAAAATCTTATGTTAAATTATGTTCTAAAGATTTGTGAAATATTTGGGCTATAAGCCGTGTTTAGGGCCTCGTGACGATCTGTTTAGACCATTTGAGGGTGTTTTACTGTTGTTTTCCTTACTACATGTTGATGATTTTACTTAGCATCATTATACATACTGTTTTATTTGAAACTCAGCCTGATTTACACTACATAAGCATTAAAATGATGTTTTCGGGTCGAGTACCCCATTCTATTACTTCGCCCGAGGGGCTTTTCGAGTGGTTTCACCGAGTATGGCCGAGGGCCAAGAGTGATGGTCAGGTGTTGATTGATATTAGCGCTTGGGCTGAAGGAGCCCCTCCGGAATCTGTACACACCCCTAGTGAGCGCACCTAGTGCGAGCGATTGGGAGGCATGAGTGACTGTGAGGTGCTGAGTGATTGTGAGGTGCTGAGGGATTGTGAGGCATGCCCAAGGGGCTGATTATGAAACATGTTTTCGCCCGAGGGGCTACTTATGATTTTACTATATTCATTTGCATACCAAATCTTTGTTTTAAAGTTGTTAAAAATGTGCATTGTTTTAAGGACTTTTATGAAGTTGATTTCTAAGGCATGATGATTTCGTATATCTATGTATACTATTGGAAAGTAAGGCTGTGTATATTGTGACTTGATGGCATTGATTTTCATATGATTCCTTGCTCCTTGGACTTTATTTATCTCCATTACTACTGAGTTGGAATACTCACATTACTCCGTACACCTCTGTGTGCAGATTCAGGAGCAGACATCGAGTCTTAGATTATACATATACTGCAGCGGAGCCGGATCGTGGGGATTTAGAGGTAGCTGTTCAGCATTCACAGCATCTCTACTCTCCCATCCTGTTGTATTTATCATTGATTCAGAGTTTTGTATGTTAATACTTTATTTTAGCTTATTCCATTAGATGCTAATGACATGTTGGCTCCGGGTTTTGGGGGATGACAGTACTGTATATATAAAACTTGCTTATTATGTTATGTAAACTTTCTGCATGTTGTTATGAATTGCTTGAAACTTTAATGGGATTTTCAAAAAAATTGTGAACACGCGGTAGTCGGCTAGCCTTGTTCCACGATAGGCTCCATAACGGCCGGTTAGGATTTGGGGTCGTGACAGTTTGGTATTAGAGCCCTGGGTTACATAGGACTCAACGGTCATGAGCAGGTTTAGTAGAGTCTTGCAAATCGTTACGGAGACGTCTGTACTTATCTTCGAGAGGCTGCCAAACTTTTAGGAAACATTCTATCTTCCTTGAACTCTTTCGTGTTGATCTATTGATTCTGTAAAAATATGAACTTACGTTGTTTCATTCTCTCACAGATGGTGAGGACACATTTTACTGATCAGGGTGACCAGTCACCGGCTAGACTAGCGAGCGGTCGACGCCGTGGTAGAGGCAGGGGGCCAGCCCGCACAGCAGCCAGGGCAGTACCTCAGGATCCCCCTATTGCTCATGATCAGGTTCCCGCCGATGGTATCCCGGCGGGACAGGCTCAGGCACCAGCAGTGCCTATGGTTATTCCAGGTCTTCAGGATGCCCTGTCTCAGATATTGTCGGTATGCACCGATTTGGCTCAGGCCGTTGCCATGTCTTCTTTTGCCACCACAGCTCAGACCGGGTGAGGCAATCAAACTCCACTTGCCTACGCACCTGAGCAGGCTGCACAGGGTATTCAAGCACCGGGAGCAGCCCCAGCTCAGCCAGCTGCTCCGGTTCAGGATTATGTGGTCCCAGCTATGCCTGAGGACGAGTAGCACAGGTTGGAGAGATTTAGAAGACTTTAGCCTCCTACTTTCAGCGGTACAGAGGGCGAGGATGCCCAGGGATTTCTAGATAGGTGCCAGAGGATACTGTGCACCGCGGGTATTCTGGAGACTAGTGGGGTCTCGTTTGTTACCTTTCAGTTTGCGGGTGCTGCTTTTACATGGTGGGAGTCTTTCGAGAGGAATAGACCGGGTGGTTCAGCACCTCTTACCTGGCAGCAGTTCTCCACGATCTTTTGGAGAAGTATGTTCCTCAGTCCCGCAGAGAGGAGCAACGTAGGCAATTTGAGCAGTTGCGCCAGGGAGAGTTATCAGTCACTCAGTACGAGATGAGATTTTTCGAGTTGGCTAGGCATGCTTCTGAGATTATCCCTACTGATAGGGAAAGGATGAGGAGGTTTTTTTATGGTCTTTATTATTAGCTTCGGTTGTTTATGACTAGGGAGAAGGTATCGGGTGCTTCTTTCGAGAAGGTTGTTGACATAGCTCGAGATATTGAGTCTGTTTGCCGCTAGGAGCGAAAGGAGAGGGAGGCCAAGCGTCCTCGTTATTCGGGCAGTTCCAGTAGTGCTCCCTTTAGGGGACAGTTCTAGCTGGGTAGGGGCCATTAATTCAGGCCTCCTCAGTCAGGCCGCCCAGCTTATAGTGGTGCATCTTCGGGGCAGGGTCCTCGTGGTTCTCAGTCAGGCCGTACTTCATCTGGTGCCCTCTCAGCTTAGAGTGCAGCTCGACCACCTCCAGTTCAAGGTTCATCTATTCAGGAGTCTCCCAGTGGACGTGCAGGTGCTAGGGGTTTCTATCAGTCCCCGCCTCCAGCCCCTGGTAGTTTTTTTGAGTGTGGAGAATTTGGGAACTGGTGGAGGCAGTGCCCCGTCGTACCAGTGGAATTTCTCAACAGAGTGGCCAGCCCTCGACTTCACCTCTAGTCACTTCACCACCCGCCCAGTCAACCAGGGGTGGTGGTCAGTCAGCCATAGGCCGCCCTAGAGGAGAAGGTCGAGCAGGGGGAGGTCAGGCTCGTATGTATGCATTTCCAGTCAGACCGGATGCTATGGCCTCAGATGCCGTGATTGCAGGTATTGTTTCAGTTTGTTGTCGTGTTGCCTTGGATTTCTTTGACCCTGGTTCCACATATTCCTATGTTTCTTCATATTTTGCAGATTTTTTGGATATGCCCCGTGAGTCTCTACTCACCTCTGTTCATGTGTCGACTCCGGTGGGCGATACTGTTGTTGTGGACCGTGTGTATCGAGTGTGCACTATATCTATTGGGGGTCTAGAGACCCGAGTGGACCTACTGTTACTCAGCATGGTCAATTTTGACGTGATATTAGGCATGGATTGGCTATCTCCGTGCCATGATGTTCTTGATTGTCACGCTAAGACCGTGACCTTAGCTATGCCACGGTGTCCGAGGGTTGGGTGGAGAGGTTCTTCCGAGTATATACCTAGCAGGGTGATTTCTTACCTGAAGGCTCAGCGCATGGTTGAGGAAGGGTGTTTATCTTATTTGGCCTTCGTGAGGGATGTCTGTGGTGAGACTCCCGCTATTGATTCAGTTCTTGTGGTCCGTGATTTTCTGGATGTGTTTCCTGCAGACCTGCCAGGCATGCTATTTGACAGGGATATTGATTTTGGTATTGACTTGGTGCCAGGCACTCAGCCTATTTCTATTCCACCATATCGTGTGGCGCCAGCGGAGCTAAAGGAATTGAAGGAGAAGCTTCAGGAGCTCCTGGATAAGGGTTCATTCGGCCTAGTGTGTCACCTTGGGATGTACCAATGTTGTTCGTTAAGAAGAAAGATGGGTCCATGCGTATATGTATTGACTATCGGCAATTGAATAGGGTTACGGTGAAGAACCGGTATCCTTTGCCTCATATTGATGATTTGTTTGACCAGCTTCAGGGAGCCATAGTATTTTCCAATATTGATTTGAGATCTGGGTACCATCAGTTGAGGATTCCGGATTCTGATATTCCGAAGACTGCTTTCAGGACCAGGTATGGTCATTATGAGTTCTTGGTTATGTCATTTGGGCTGAAAAATGCCCCAACTGCGTTCATGAAATTGATGAACATCGTGTTTCATCCTTATCTTGATTTCTTCATCATTTTGTTCATTGATGACATCTTGGTCTATTCTCGTAGCCAGGAAGAGCATGCTCAGCATTTGAGAGTTGTGTTGCAGATATTGAGTGAGGAGAAGCTTTATGTGAAATTCTCCAAGTGTGAGTTTTGGCTAGGATCGGTAGCTTTCTTCGGGCACGTGGTGTCTAGTGAGGGGACTCAGGTTGATCCAAAGAAGATAGAGGCGGTGCAGAATTGGTCCAGACTATCCTCAGCTGCAGAGATTAGGAGTTTCCTTGGTTTGGCGGGATACTACCGTCGCTTTGTAGAGGGATTCTCATTGGTTTCTTCGCCTTTGAACAGATTGACCCAGAAGGGTGCCCTATTCAGATGGTCTGATGAGTGTGAGGAGAGCTTTCAGAAGCTCAAGTCAGCATTGACTATAACTCCAGTATTAGTTTTGCCTGCCGGTTCGGGTTCTTATACAGTTTATTGTGATACTTCTAGGGTTGGCTTGGGAGCAGTATTGATGCAGGACGGTAGGGTGATTGCACTACGCATCCAGATAGTTGAAGGTGCACAAGAAGAATTATCCAGTGCACGATCTTTAGTAAGCTGCCATTGTCCGTGCTTGATGATTTGGCGGCATTATCAGTATGGAGTGCAGTGTAAGATTTTCACTGATCATCGCAGTTTGCAGTATCTGCTGAGGCAGAAGGACTTGAATTTGCATCATAGGAGATGGTTAGAGCTCCTCAAGGATTATGATCTCACTATCTTATATCATCCGGGGAAGTCCAATGTAGTGGCCGATGCCTTGAGTCGCAGAGCAGAGAGTTTGGGGAGTTTAGCTTACCTTCCAGTAGCAGAGCGGCCATTAGCTCTTGATGTTCAGGCCTTAGCAGGTAATTTGGTGAGATTGGTTTTATTAGAGCCCCCGAGGGTTTTGGATTGTATAGCCTCCAGGTCTTCTCTTTATATCAGATTCAAGCACACTAGTATGATGATCCACATTTGCTGGTTCTTCAGGATAGGGTTCGCCGCGGTGATGCCAGAGTTGTGGTTATTGGTGATGATGGGGTTACGAGGATGCAGGGCCGGATTTGCATGCCCAATGTAAATGGACTTTGAGATTTGATTCTAGCAGAGGCTCATAGTCCGCGGTATTCCATCTATCCGGGTGCCGCGAAGATATATCAGGATTTGAGGTAGCATTATTGGTGGAGGAGAATGAAGAAGGATGTCGTGGAGTTTGTGGCCCGGTGTCTCAACTGTCAGCAGGTCAAGTATGAGCACCAGAGACCTGGTGGATTGCTTCAGAGGTTTGATATTCCTAAGTGGAAGTGGGAGCGGATCACCATGGACTTTGTAGTTGGACTCCCACAAACTTCGAGGAGGTTTGCTGCTATATGGGTTATTGTAGATTGGTTGACCAAGTCTGCGCACTTCATTCCTATTGGTACTACGTATTCATCGGAGAGGTTAGCTGAGATTTATATCAAGGAGATTGTCAGATTGCATGGGGTCCCAATTTCTATCATTTCCGACAGAGGCACTCAGTTTTGGAGAGCCGTGCAGAGAGATTTGGGTACTCAGGTCGAGTTGAGCACAACATTCCATCCTCAGACCTACGGGCAGTCGGAGCGTACCATCCAGATTTGGAGGACATGTTGCGTGCGTGTGTGATTGACTTTTGTGGTTCATGGGATCAGTTTCTGCCACTAGCGGTGTTTACATATAATAACAGCTATCAATCGAGTATTCAGATTGCTCTGTATAAGGCATTGTATGGTAGGAGGTGTAGATCTCCAGTTGGTTGGTTTGAGTCGGGTGAGGCTAGGCTATTGGGGACAAACATGGTTCAGGATGATTTGAATAAGGAAAAGTTGATTCAGGAGCGGCTTCGCACGGCGCAGTCTAGGCAGAAGAGTTATGCGGACCGAAAGCTCCGAGATGTGTCTTTCATGGTTGGGGATAAGGTGTTGCTGAAGGTGTCACCCATGAAGGTTGTTATGAGATTCGGGAAGAGAGGGAAGCAAAGTCCCAGGTTCATTGGGCCATTTGAGGTACTTCAGAGGTTTGGGGAGGTGGCTTATACGCTTGCTATGCCTCCCAGTTTATCGGGTATTCATCCAGTATTCCATGTTTCGATCCTCCGGAAGTATGTTGGTGACCCTTCCCATGTTTTAGACTTCAGCATGGTCCAGCTCGAGGGTGTTATGTCATATGAGGTAGAGCCAGTGGCTATTTTGGGTCGTCAGGTTAGGAAGCTGAGGTCTAAGGATATAGCTTCAGTGAAGGTTCAGTGGAGAGAGCAGCCGGTGGAGGATGCCACATGGGAGACCGAGCGGGAGATGCAGGACAGATATCCTCACCTATTTGAGGCTCCAGGTATGTTTCTAGACCCGTTCGAGGACAAACATTTGTTTAAGAGGGGGAGGATGTAACGACCTGACCGATTGTTCTTTGAGATTTACCCCATTTCCCTGTTTCTGCATTTTTTATGTATCGCTATCCTGATTTTGATGTATTGGGTCAATTGGTTTGGGTCCGGAGTGGTTATGGTGAGAGTTTAGGAATTTAGCCTTTTAAAGTAGCCTAATAGTTGAGAAAGTCAACTGAGAGTGGACTTATTGGTAAACGACCTCGGAATGCAGATTTTAGGACTCAAGTAGCTTTGTTAGGTGATTTAGGACTTAGGAGTGTGTTCGGAATATTTTTGTGATGTCCGGTGTAGAATTAGGCTTGAATTGGCGAAAGTTAGTTTTTGGCGATTTTCGGTCGGCAGTGGAAATTAGGCTATCAGGGTCGGAATGGAATTTCGGAAGTCGCATGTGCGATCACGCAAGTGCGGAAATAGGGATCGCATGTGCGAGTTTTGCCTGTATTGGAGAAGTCTGCAGGTGCGAGGATTTTTATCGCACCTGCGATGTCGCAGGTGTGGAAGTGAGGTCACAGGCGCGAGGTTGGGCCGTTAAGTTGGTTATCGTAGGCAAGCACCCTGGGACTGCAGGTGCGGCCAATATTCCGCAAATGATTGTGCAGAACAGTATAAAAGGACCCCCCCTCCGCGAAATTTATTAAGTTTTCATCAAATTGCGTGCGGGGGAGTCCATTGAAGAGGGTTTTGAGAGGGGATTTCCAAGTTCTTCAGCTAAGGTGAGTCCTTTGATTTTTTAATCCCATTCCTATGCTATTTTTATTGAGATTAGGCTTGAAAATTTAAAGTTTTGGGTAAGAAAAGTTGGAAAAATGGGAGGAAGGAATTGGGACTTCTTTTGAAGTTTTAGAATGGCAATTGTGGTCCGATTTATGTGTTCTTGGTATGTATAGAATTGTGGGAGGACGAGGCATCGGATTTCGAGACGTGATCCCGGGGCTCGGGTTTGGCCGAATTTTGAGATTTTGTTTAAATTTGATGATTTTCGATTGGGTTGTGTTCCATGAGTATATTTTGATGATGTTATCTGGTTTTTGGCTAGACTCGGAGCAATCAGGAGCCAATTTTAGGGGCAAGGCCTAGCGGACTAGTGTCGCGGCCCGGTAGAGGTATGTAATGGTCTTAAATTTTGTCCTGAGGGTATGGAACCCTGGACTGCATGATTTTCTCACTGAATTTGGAATGGCGCCCATGTCGGATGACGAACATGTGGCACGTACTGGTTTTGGATTGGACTAGGTCCTCTCAGCGCCGACTAATGAGTTGCACATTTACTCAAAATCTTATGTTAAATTATGTTCTAAAGATTTGTGAAATATTTGGTCTATAAGCCGTGTTTGGGGCCTCGTGCCGATCTGTTTAGACCCTTTGAGGGTGTTTTAATGTTGTTTTCCTCACTACATGTTTATGGTTTTACTCAGCATCATTATGCATACTGTTTTATTTGAAACTCAGCATGATCTACACTACATGAGCATTAAAATGATGTTTTCGGGTCGAGTACCCCGTTCTATTACTTCGCCCGAGGGGATTTTCGAGTGGTTCCACTGAGTGTGGCCGAGGACCAAGAGTGATGGTGAGGTGTTGAGTGATATTAGCACTTGGGGTGAAGGAGCCTCTCCGGAGTCTGTACATATCCACAGTGAGCGCACCGAGTAGGAGTGATTGAGTGATTGGGAGGCATGAGTGACTGTGAGGTGCTGACTGATTGTGAGGTGCTGAGGGATTGTGAGGCATGCCCGAGGGGCTGATTATGAAACATGTTTTTGCCCGAGGGGCTACTTATGATTTTACTACTTTCATTTTCATACCAAATCTTTGTTTTAAAGTTATTAAAAATGTGCATTGTTTTAAGGACTCTTATGAAGTTGATTTCTAAGGGATGATGATTTCATATATCTATATATACTATTGGAAAGTAAGGTTGTGTATATTGTGACTTGATGACATTGATTTTCATGTGATTCCTTGCTCCTTAGACTTGATTTATCTCCATTACTACTGAGTTGGAATACTCACATTACTCCATGCACCTCTGTGTGCAGATTCAGGAGCAGATATCGAGCCTTAGCTTATACATATATCGCAGCGGAGTCGGATCATGGGGATTTAGAGGTAGCTGTTCAGCGTTTGCAGCATCTCTGCTTTCCCTTCCTGTTGTATTTATCTTTGATTCGAAGATTTGTATCTTAATACTTTATTTTGGCTTATTCCATTAGATTCTCATGACATGTTGGCTCCGGGTTTTGGGGGATGACAGTATTGTATATATAAAACTTGCTTATTATGTTAAGTAAACTTTCTCCATGTTGTTATGAATTGCTTGAAACCTAAATGGGATTTTCAAAGAAATTGCGAACAAGCGGTAGTCGGCTAGCCTTGTTCCAAGATAGGCGCCATCACAGCCGGTTAGCATTTGGGGTCGTGACAGCGTATATCCGGAATCGAATTCAGAGATCCTTAGCTCGAGTTATTGATTTTTGTTGAAAATTGGAAGTTTGAAAGATTTATGATTTTTAAGAACCGGCTATTTTTTGGATTTATTGATACCCGGTCTGTATTTTGGTTATGGAGCCCGGTACAGGTCCATTATAACATTTATTACTTTTCTGTCGAATTTGGTGAGAAGCGGAGTTGATTTGATGTGATTCGGACATTCGGTTGTGAAAATAGAGTTTTAAAGCTTTGTTGAAAATTTCATTTGATTTGGTGTCCAATTCATAGTTCTAGGTGTTATTTTGGTGTTTTGATCGTGTAAGCGAGTTCATATGATGTTTTAGGACTTTTGTGCATGTTAGGTTTGGAGCCCCGAGGGCTCGGGTGAGTTTCGGATAGGCTATGGGTGGATTGGACATCGAAAAATCTAGTGTTTTGATGCATCTGGTGTTCTGGTGCGTTGTGCTTCGCGAACGCGAGACTATGGTCGCGAACGCGGAGCATTGGGGTGGGTTTTCTCTACGGAACGTGTAGCTTTAGCTAAGCTAGGCAGGGGACCTAGGGGAGTCTATGCGAACGCGAGCCCTGTCTCGTGAATGCAAAGGTGAGGCGGGATATACCTTTGCGAACGCGTTGTGTCTCCCGCGATCGCATAAGTTATTAAGGCACAGCTCTTTGCAAACCCGACAGTGTTCATGCAAACACAAGGAACACTATTGCCCAGTTATTCAAAACAAAACCTAAAACGGGATTTGGCCACTCATTCAAAATTTTCAAAACTAAGAGACCTAGAGGCGATTCTTCCATGAGATTTTCTTGCCCAATTTGTTGCTAAGTGATTCTAATCTACTTTCTTTCAATTACCCATTACATTTCATGAGTTTTCAACCTAAAATCTAGAACTTTCATGGTAGAAATTGGGGGTTTGGGTAGAATTAGGGATTTTTGCATAATTGCAATTTAGACCTCAAATTGAGGTCGGATTTTTAAACAAATTACATAATCGGGCTCGGAGTTGAATGGGTGAATGGATTTTGCTCCGAACCTCGGGTTTTGACCAAGAGGAACCGGGAGCGATTTATGAATTTTTGGGGGATAACTTGAAAAATCTAAATTTATGCATTGTAATTGATTTCTTTAGCAATATTTGATATTATTGAGTCACTTGTGGATAGATACAAGTGGTTTGGAGGTGGATTCTATAGGAAAAGCTGTAATTTGCTATATGAAATTCATGTGAGTGGCGTATATGTGAGGTGACGAGTACTTATTCTCCGCCAAATTATATGTACTATTTATGTGAACTTTCATGGTGTACAAGCTTCCTATTTGTTTCGGTTTGAAGTTTAAGTATTGTGAAAGGTTCTGTGATTCTAATTGTGAAATTTCTGTACATACTGAGTAATTAATATTGATACGGTGGGATCGGGTTGCACGCCACAACATGTGGAATAAGGGTGATATATTGAGAAGGAATAAGGGTGAATTAATATTGTACGGTAGGAACGGGTTGCACGCCGCAATAGCTGTAATAAGGGTGGATTGTTTGGTGGAATAAGGGTGAAATGTGGTTGTGTTATTGTGATATGGTGGGATCGGGTTGCACGCTGAAATACTTTTATACACTATTATGAGGAAATAAATGACGAATATGAGATGTAAGGTGGAATCGGGTTGCACGTCGCAAAAACCTATGTGTTTATGTTTTCCCTGAACTCTGTTAGCTTTATGGTATCCTTTATTGCACTTAAGGATTGGTAATATCTGAACGTTGTTGACTTACTTCCGTGAGTTGTAATTATCTCTTGTAAATTACTGTTTTATCCTATTCTGCTTTTATCATATATACTGTATACAAGTTATAGTGTGAGTGACCCGCCGTAGTCTCGTCACTCCTTCATCGAGGTTCGTCTCGGCATTTACCAGTACATAGGATCGGTTGTACTGATACTGCACTCTGCACTTCCTATCCAGATTTTGGTCCTGGTCCGAGCTGATCGTGAGGTTGGCTGTAGGATTCATCTGATTGGAGACCAAGGTAGACATGCCAGCGTCTGTAGGGCCTGACATCCCCTTCTATACATCATACGCTACTGCTTCTTTCATTTGGAAAATAGTTGTATTTCTTTCAGACATTTACTTGTAGAAAAATCTTAGAAGTTCGTGAATTGTGACTCCTGATTCTGGGTAGTAGTATATATTGAGGCTGTTATATATTTTAACACTCTTTTTAACTCATTATAGCTTATTTGTTGTTAATTACTGGAATGTAAAGTAATTGCCTTAATGATTCTCTAATGTTGGCTTGCCTAGTAAGTGAAATGTCAGGCGCCATCACGGTCCCGACGGTGAGAATTCCGGGTCGTGACACTTAAGGCTTGTTAATTACCTCAGATTCAATGCTAAGTGGGTTTTTGTGACGAATTATAACTTGGTGGCTAATCAATTTAATTTAGATTCTGAAAGAAGCATTGCTCTATAATTGAATGAATGAGTCACCAAGTTCCTCACGATCACGAAAATCCATTTAGAATTGAATTTGAGGCAAAACTATTAATCATAAGGCTTGTTAGTTCCCTCAAATTCAATCCTAAGCAGATTTTCGTGAAGAACTATATCTTAGTGACTCATTAATTTTATTTAGATTTCCGAAGAAGCGTTGCTCAATAATTGAATTAATGTGTCACCAAATTTCTCGTGATCATGGAAATCCACTAAGGATTGAATTTGAGACAAAACAATTAATCTTAAGGCTTGTTAATTCCCTCAAATTCAATCCTAAGCGGATTCCCATGACAAATTATAACTTAACGACTCATTAATTTAATTTAGATTCTTGTAGAAGTGTTGCTCTATAATTAAATCTATGAGTCACCAAGTTCCTCGTGATCACGGAAATCCATTTAGGATTGAATTTGAGGAAAAAACAAATTAATCTTAACGCTGGTTAATTCCCTCAAATTCAAGCCTAAGTGGGTTCCTGTGACAAATTATAAATTGGCGACTCGATAATATAATTTAGATTCTAGTAGAAGCGTTGATCTATAATTAAATCAGCGAGTCACCAAGTTTCTCATGATCGTGGAAATCCACTTAGGTTTGAATTTGAGGCAAAACAATTAGTCTTAATGGTGGTTAATTCCCTCAAACTCAAGTCTAAGTGAATTCCTGTGACGAATTATAATTTGGTGACTCATTAATTTAATTTAGATTCCGGAAGAAGCATTGCTTTATAATTGAATTGATGAGTCGCCAAGTTTCTCGTGATCACAAAAATCCACTTAGGGTTGAATTTTAGGCAAAACAATTAATCTTAAAACTAGTTAATTCCCTCAAATTCAAGTCGAAGTGATTCGCGATAAATAACTTAGTGACTCGTTAATTCAATTTATATTTTGGAAGAAGCATTTCTCTATATATAATTGATAAACTCCTATGAGCAACATCTATTGTATTATCATTCCTCTCAATGACTTGGATGCAATATTAATGAAGGGAAAATAGATTGTCATGACCCGATTGGTCTTCTTATGTTTTAGAACCCAATTTTGTGTTTCGAAGCCCTAAACACCTCATTTTGGTGTTTCTCAATTTGTGTACACAGTCAGGGCATCTTTCCGGAAAGCTTTTATGTTAAAAATTGAGAAAAAAATGAATTTTTGCCTTGAAATCCATTTAAGTTGACTTCGGTCAACGGTTTGAGCAAACATACCCGAATTGATATTTTGACGGTCTCGTCGGGTCCGTATCATGATTTGGGACTTGGGCGTATGCCCGGGATCGAATTCGGATGTCCCTAGCTCGAGTTATCGCATTTTATAGAAGTTTGAAAGTTTAAGGCTTAATGAATTTGAAATGTTTGACAGATGTTTGACTTTTAAATCTCGGGTCTGTATTTTGGTTACGAAGCCCATTATAGGTCCAATACTACATTTAGGACTTGTCTGTCAAATTTAGTGAGAAATGGAGTTGGTTTGACGTTATTTGTATGTCCGGTTGTGAAAATAGAAGTTCCAAAGTTTTCTTGAAAATTTCATTTGATTTGATGTTCAATATGCAGTTTTAAGTGTTATTTTGGTTATTTGATCGCGCGAGCAAGTTCATATGATTTCTAAGACTTGTGTGCATAGTTGGTTTAGAGCCCCAAGGGCTCGGGTGAGTTTCGAATAGGCTACAGATTGAAATTGGACTTAGAAAATATTGTTGGTGTTTCAGTTTTGCTGTAGGCCTCTGATCTCGCATTTGCGAGATCAGGCTTCTCATTTGTGACCTTTGATGGGTTTGCATTTGCGATGAGTAGTTGGGGCACATGATTTTTGCATCTGCGAACAATGCTTCTCATTTGCGAAGGGAGTCAGATTGGGTCAGTGATCGCATATGCGATCAAATGGTCGCATTTGGGGAAACTCATTGTTCGCAATTGCGAACTTCTCATCGCAAATGCGATGAATGCAGAGATTCGAGGACTTCGCAATTGCGATAGTTTCTTCGCATTTACGGGGTTCGCAAATGAGAACCCGAGGTCGCAAATGTGATATTTGTAGCTGGGTAAAGCTTGACTTAGACGTGATTTTGCTCATTTCTACACAATTTTCAAACAAGAAACCCTAGAGGTGATTTTTCAAAGAAATTTTCTTTCCCAAATCATTGGTAAGTGATTCTAAACTAGTTTCTTTCAATCTTTCACTACATTTCTTAAGATTTCAATCTAAACTGTGATGACCCAAAAGGTCATCTAGTGTAATTTAGCAGAAGCTGTGTTTTGAGGCCTTGAAAGGCTCCGTTAATCTCACCTCGATGTGCGTGCACAACCCGAGCGCGTAGCCGAGAAGCTTTTATGTGGAAATGTGTTGAACTGTTGAATTTATGATAATTAAAGGAATAAAGTTGACTTTGGTCAACATTTTTGATAAACGGACCCGGACCCGTGATTTAACGGTCCCGAAGGATCCGTAGGAAAATACGGGATCTGGGCGTATGCCCGAAATTGAATTCTGAGGTCCCAAGCCCGATAAACGAATTTTTAAAGGAAATTATTTTCTGAAAATAGGAAAGGCTTTTGAAAATGAACTATGATGTGAACTCTAGGTTACCGGGCCCGTATTATGGTTCCGGATCCCGGAACAGGTTTAATATATGTTATGTGAGTTATCTGTGAAATTTGGTCTAAAACGGACTTGAAATGACGTGCTTCGGATTGAAATTGATATATTTGAGCTTTATGAAGTTTTAAGAAACATTCTATGAGTTTTGATGTTTAATTCCTTGTTTTGATGATATTTTGGTGATTTAAATGCTGGAATAAGTTCGTAGGATGATTTTGAGGGCGTGTGTATATTTGGTTTTAGGCCCCGAGGGCTCGGGTGAAATCCGGGTAAGTGTCGGGGTGCAAAAAGAGTTGGAAAATCTGGTGTGTTGTCCTGTTTCTGGTGTCCAGTCGTTTCTTCTCCGCGATCGCGTTGTGTTGCACGCGATCGCGATGTGTAGGGAGGGGGTCAATTTGCTCTGCGCGATCGTAAAGAGCAGAGTTCGAATGCGGAGCCTCAGGGTTTAACTCTACGCGATCGCAATCCCTTGTTCGCGATCACGTAAGTCTCTTGTGGGGTTGGGGGCTTGGCAGCATTTTGTTCTACGCGAACGCGATCCCTCGTTCGCGATCGCGTGGGTCCATGTTCTTGTTCCTTGCAATCGCAGTCCCTTGTTTGCGATCGCGTAAGCTTAAAACCCAACACTCTCCGCGATCGCAACTCCTTTTCCGCGATCGCGTCGAGTAAAAATCACCCAATGTATATAAAGTCTTAAAAACAGAATGTATTTCGGGATTTTCTTATTTCCATCATTCTCTTATTCCTCAAACCCCCATTGATGAACTCCAAGCTAGTTCTCCTCCATAACCACTTGGGTAAGTGACTTCAACTCCAATTTCTTCCATTTTTCCTTCATCAAACACTAGAATCTAGGTCTAGAATCCTAAAAACAAAGTAGAAATTAGTGGAATTGGGTAGAGTTAGAGATTATGGGACCTTGGGAAATTCAACCTCAATTTGGGGTCAGATTTTAGGACAAATCATATATTTGAACTCGTGGGGGTATGGGTGATCGGGTTTTGGTCCGAGCCTCGTGTTTGGACCGAGTGGGCCCGGGGTCGAATTTTTGTATTTTTGGAAGAATGATAGGAATTGCATATTTAGGCTAGGGGATTGTGTTAATGAGTCATTATTGATGTTAATAAGTTAATTATGTCTAGACATTGTTGTTCCGGAGTTGAATTCAAAAGGAAAGGCGGTGTTAGAGGCTTGATTGCTTTTTTCTGACCCGAGGTAAGTGTCTTGCCTTACTTTGGTGAGGGAATAGGTATCACATTCTAAGTTGTAAGAATTTATCATGTCCAATTCATAGGTGAGGTGACGAGTACCTATGCATTGTGTGTTAAGCATGCCCGTGAGTCCATTTTTGATGAAATTCTTGTCCTTACTTCCATATCCTTTGTATTATGAATTTATCTCTACTTGGAAGTTGATTGTTGTTGAAAATACTCGTTGATGAACTAGTGATGTAATGGTCCTATCGATGACCGAACTGTAAAGGATATACTTGAAAAGGTTGGTTATAGTTGAGACCGTTGCCGGGCAATTTGTTGTTGTAATGACTGATATTTTCCCCTTGTCGGGTGATTTTTAATTGTATTTCCGCTATGCTGTATTCCTTGCCATTGATATTGTCATTGTTTTGGTGAGGAAGATCGTAAAAGCATGAAGGGTGATGCAGTTCCATGATTTATATTGATTACATCATAATTTGCATAGTGAGGAAGAGAGTAAAAGCACGAATGGTGATGTCGTGCCATATTTTATATTTGTATGCACGAGGGGACATTCTGTGCCATGGTTGTGATGTTTATTTCACGAGGGGACATTTCGTGCCATGTTTATGTTGTTTATGCACGAGGGGACATTCCGTGCAATATTTTATATTGTTATGCACAAGGGGACATTCAGTGACGTGATTGGGATGTTTTATGCACGAGGGGACATTCTGTGCCATGGTTGTGATGTTTATTTCACGAGGGGACATTTCGTGCCATGTTTATGTTGTTTATGCACGAGGGGACATTCCGTGCAATATTTTATATTGTTATGCACAAGGGGACATTCAGTGACGTGATTGTGATGTTTTATGCACGAGGGGACATTCTGTGCCATATTTATGTTATTTATGCACGAGGGGACATTTCGTGCCATATTTTATATTATTATGCACGAGGGGACATGCCGTGCCATTTCTTTTCATTGGTTAATTTGTGTTGTCAACTCCCGTTATTACTTTTGGATATTTTAGACTGTTGTTTTCGTTTCCGTCATTTCAGTATTTACTATCTCTTACCCCCAGCATGTTCTTCCCCGTATTCGTGTTCTAGCCTCGTCACTACTTCGTCGAGGTTAGGCTCGGCACTTACTCAGTACATGGAGTCAGTTGTACTGATGCTACACCTGCACTTCTTTATGTTCTGCAGATTACGCAACTGGACCCAGTGGACATCACTAGTGGGAGTGTCCTTCAGTTCACCCTAGAGGCTTCAAGGTATACCCGCTGGCGTTTGTGGGCCTTGGTGTCTCTCCTATCCCTAGTTCTTCATTTCTGTCTTGTTTTTCCTCTAGTTTTCAAAGACAGTCATGTATTTCCTTTTAGACTTTGTGTTTTGCACTCCTATAGGTAGTTCGTGAGTTTGTGACTCCAGGTTTTTGGGAAAATATTGCGACGTTGTATTATATTGTCTTTACTTAGTTTTGAAACTTTATTTATTTCCGATGTTAAGTTGTGAACTATTTTTAGCTTATCCTGTTAATTCGATGTTATCATGTTAGTTTAACTGTACACGTTGGCTTGTCTAGCGGGTTCAATGTTAGACGCCATCACGACCCGATGGTGGGATTTCGGGGCGTGACAAGTTGGTAGCAGAGCACTAGGTTGCTTAGGTCTCAAAACTCACGAAAAACTTGGTAGAGTCTGAGGGATTGGTACGGAGACGTCTGTATTTATCCCATAGAGACTGCAAAGTTAGGATAACTCCGCATTTCTTTTCATTTCTGTCATGCGATATGAATTTTGAGTACTATTCAGTTTCTATTATATTCTCTCGCATATGGTGAGGCCGCGTGCTTCCCTAGGTTCCGCTTAGTAGCCCAACACTCCTCCTACAGCTCCTACGAGGGGTCAAGGTCGAGGTCGAGGACGAGGTCGTGCTAGAGGCCGAGCCGGGGTCGGGCTCAGCCTAGAGCAGCAGCCCCAGTGAAGGACCCGCAGGTCGAGTATGACGAGGAGGTCCCAGTTACGGCAGTCCCAGTTGGAGCAGCTCAGGTCCCAGAGGGGTTCATGGCTACCCCAGTGCTTCAGGACGCTCTTGTCCGTCTAGTCGGACTCATGGAGAGCATAGCACAGGCGGGTCTTCTTCCTACTGCACCAGTCGTCTCTTAGGCTGGGGGAGGTACCCAGACTCTTGCCACCTGCATACCAGAACAACTAGATCCACAGTTTCAGACTTTGGCACCTCAGCTAGTCGGAGTAGCTCAGCCGGGTATTGCAGCACCGGTAGCAGACGGAGCAGCTATGTCAGCGGATGCTTAGTGGAGACTGGATAGGCTCACTAAGTTATTCAATATTACTTTTACCGGTTCACCATCAGAGGATCCCCAGGATTATTTGGACAGCTATCATGAGGTTCTTTGGAACATGGGCATAGTAGAGTCCAATGGAGTTGATTTTGCTACATTTCGTCTATCGGGTTCCACCAAGAGTTGGTGGAAAGACTATTTCTTAGCCAGACCATCTGGGTTTGCACCTTTGACTTGGACTCAGTTCTCGGAGTTATTTTTGGGGAAGTTCCTTCCCATTACTCAGAGAGAGGACCTTCGGGGGCAGTTTGAGCGTCTCCAGCAGGTATCTATGACAGTCACTCAGTACGGGACCAGGTTGATCACTCTAGCCCGACATGCTCTTATGATAGTTCGCACTGATCGGGAGAAGGTTTGGAGATTTATTGAGGGATTGGCCCAGCCTATTAGACTTCAGATGGCTAGACATTCAGGTACTGATATTTTGTTCCAGAATGCGGCGAATGTGGCCAGGAGGATCCTTCACTTCGGTCGTTTCAGTGGAGCCTCATCTGGGGGCAGGGATTTTTCAGGCATAGGTCATCCTCCCAGACCCTATCAGTCGGCACTTAAGGTAGCTCATAGTGCTCCACCAGCACCTATCAGTACACCACCGCTTCAGAGTTTCCAGGGTGGTTATCAGGGTCGTCAGGAACAATTCCAGAGTCCCCAGCCATATCAGCAGAGGTCGTGTTATTCTTGCGGTGGATTAGGGCATATTTCTAGGTTTTCCCCCGAGGTCCTGGTGGGTCTCAGTATCAAGGTTCCCATGCCATGGTTCCCGTATCAGACGCACCCCCACCCCCTATGTTAGCTAGGGGTGGTGGTCGGGGTGCCTGAGGTAGAGGTCAGACTCATAGAGGTGGAGGACATGCCACGAGAGGTAGAGGTCAGGCCGCAGTAGGTGGACCCAGAGATGATCAGATTGGAGGGGCTCAACCCCGGTGCTATGCTTTTCTTGCCATGCCTGATGCCGAGGCTTCTGATGCAGTTATTACAAGTACATTTTTAGTTTGCAGCCGAGAGGCTTCGGTGTTATTTGATCCAGGTTCTACATTCTCCTATGTGTCTTCATATTTTGCCCCTTATTTGAGTATTCCTAGTGACCTTGGCTTTGTCAGCGGTGCCTCGTTTGGAGTGGAAGAGAACTCCTAGTCATTCTTCTGGTAGAGTTATTTCTTATATGAAGGCTCGGCGCATGGTCGGGAAGGGTTGTTTGGCCTATCTGGCCTATGTTCGTGATTCTAGTGCCGAGGTTCCTTCCCTAGAGTCGGTGCCCGTGGTTCGTGAGTTTCTAGAGGTTTTCCCTGCTGACCTGCCGGGTATGCCACTCAATAGCGATATTGTTTTTTGTATTGAGTTAGCTCAGGGCACCCAACCTATTTCTACTCCGCCGTATGGTATGGCCCCACCAGAGTTGAAGGAGTTGAACGATCAGTTGCAGAAATTGTTGGATAAAGGCCTCATTAGGCCTAGTGTCTCTCCCTGGGGTGCTCCGGTATTGTTTGTCAATAAAAAAGATGGCTCGATGGGCATGTGTATTGACTACCGGCAGTTGAATAAGGTTAATAGTAAGAACAAGTATCCTTTGGCGAGTATTGATGATTTATTCGACCAGCTTTAGGGTGCTTCAGTTTTTTCCAAGATTGACTAGAGATCGTGTTACCATTAGCTGAGGATTAGGGCGTCCGATGTCCCTAAGACAACTTTTCGCACTCGTTATGGGCATTATGAGTTCTTGGTGATGTCATTTCCACTGACGAATGCCCCCGCTGCTTTCATGGAGTTGATGCACCGAGTGTTCAGGCCTTATTTAGACTGATTTGTGATTGTTTTCATTGATGATATATTGATATACTCTCGCATCCGAGAGGAGCATGAGCAGCACCTTAGAGTCGTCCTCCAGAGTCTGAGGGATAGTTAGTTGTTTGCCAAATTCTCCAAGTGTGAGTTTTGGTGGAGTTCAGTTGCATTTGTAGGCCATGTGGTATCATCAGAGGGTGTTCAGGTGGATTCCAAGAAGATTTCAGCAGTCAGAGATTGGCCTAGACCTACCTCAGTTACAGAGATCCGGAGATTCTTGGGCTTAGCAGGTTATTATCGCCGATTTGTTGAGGGCTTTTCATCCATTGCAGCCCCCGATGACCAGGTTAACTCAGAAGAGTGCCTAGTTTAAGCTGTCTGATGAGTGCGAGGTGAGCTTTCAGAAGCTCAAGACAGCCTTGACCATGGCACCGGTGTTGGTTTTGCCCACATGTTCAGGATCGTATACCGTGTATTGTGATGCTTCATCGGTTGGGATCAGTGCAGTGTTGATGCAGGATGGAAAGGTTATAGCCTATGCTTCTCATCAATTTGAGGTCCATGAGAAGATATATCCAGTTCATGATTTGGAGTTAGCAGCTATTCTGCATGCATTGAAGATTTGGAGGCATTACTTGTATGGTGTGCCATGTGAAGTGTTCACGGATCATAAGAGCTTATAGTATTTGTTTAAACAGAAGGAGTTGAACATGAAACAGAGGAGATGTCAAGAGTTGCTGAAGGATTATGATATTACCATTCTTTATCATCCGGGGAAGGCCAATATGGTGGTCGATGCTTTGAGCCGGAAGTCAGCTAGTATGGGTAGTCTTGCCTATTTATCAGTCGGAGAGCGACCTCTTACTTTGGATGTTCAAGCGTTAGCCAACCGACTTGTGAGATTGGAGGTTTCTGAGATTGACAGTTTTTTGGCCGATACAGTGGCCCGTTCTTCATTGTACAACCGTATTCGGGCCAAACAGTATGATGATCGCCACTTATGTGTTCTTAGAGATAGAATCAGGCACGGAGATGCCAAGAAGGTTACGGTTGATGCTGGGGGAGTATTGAGGATGCAAGGTCGTATTTGTGTACCCTATGTCGATGGCATTCATGAGTTGATACTACAGGAGGCCCACAATTCCCGATATTCTATTCATCCGGGCGCCACAAAGATGTACCAGGACTTGCGGCAGCAATATTGGTGGCGTGGAATGAAGAAGGAGTATTGAGGATGCAGGGTCGTATTTGTGTACCCTATGTCGATGGCATTCATGAGTTGATACTACAGGAGGCCCACAATTCCCGATATTCCATTCATCCGGGCGCCACAAAGATGTACCAGGACTTGCGGCAGCAATATTGGTGGCGTGGAATGAAGAAGGAGTATTGAGGATGCAGGGTCGTATTTGTGTACCCTATGTCGATGGCATTCATGAGTTGATACTACAGGAGGCCCACAATTCCCGATATTCCATTCATCCGGGCGCCACAAAGATGTACCAGGACTTGCGGCAGCAATATTGGTGGCGTGGAATGAAGAAGGAGTATTGAGGATGCAGGGTCGTATTTGTGTACCCTATGTCGATGGCATTCATGAGTTGATACTACAGGAGGCCCACAATTCCCGATATTCCATTCATCCGGGCGCCACAAAGATGTACCAGGACTTGCGGCAGCAATATTGGTGGCGTGGAATGAAGAAGGAGTATTGAGGATGCAGGGTCGTATTTGTGTACCCTATGTCGATGGCATTCATGAGTTGATACTACAGGAGGCCCACAATTCCCGATATTCCATTCATCCGGGCGCCACAAAGATGTACCAGGACTTGCGGCAGCAATATTGGTGGCGTGGAATGAAGAAGGAGTATTGAGGATGCAGGGTCGTATTTGTGTACCCTATGTCGATGGCATTCATGAGTTGATACTACAGGAGGCCCACAATTCCCGATATTCCATTCATCCGGGCGCCACAAAGATGTACCAGGACTTGCGGCAGCAATATTGGTGGCGTGGAATGAAGAAGGATATTGTAGCTTATGTAGCTCGGTGTTTGAATTGTCAGCAGGTTAAGTACGAGCACTAGAGACACGGTGGTTTGATGCAGCAGATTCAACTTCCCGAGTGGAAGTGGGAGCATATCACCATGGACTTTGTAGTTGGACTCCCACGGACTCAGAGGATGTTTGATGCAGTATGGGTCGTTGTGGATAGGCTGACCAAGTCAGCGCACTTTATTCCAGTATCAATTTCGTATTCAGCAGAGAAGTTTGCAAGGATCTATATGAGAGAGATTGTTAGACTGCATGGTGTGCCCATATCCATTATATCAGACCGAGGTACTCAGTTTACCTCCCATTTTTGGAGAGTATTTCAGCGAGAGTTTGGCACCCAGATTGATTTGAGCACTTTCATCCTCAGACGGACGGACAGTCCGAGCGTACTATTCAGATTTTGGAGGATATGTTGCGAGCTTGTGTTTTTGACTTTGGTGGTTCATGGGACCAGTTCTTGCCTTTAGATGAGTTTTCTTACAACAATAGCTATCAGTCGAGCATTCAGATGGCTCCGTATGAGGCGTTGTATGGTAGACGACGTCGGTCTCCAGTCGGATGGTTTGAGCCGGGAGAGTCTAGATTGTTGGATTCTGAGTTAGTCCAGGATGCCTTGGACAAGGTTAAGATCATTCAGGATAGACTTCGTACAGCTCGGTCCAGACAGAAGAGTTATGCGGATCGCAGAGTTCGAGATTTGGCATTTATAATAGGCGACCAAGTATTTCTTCGGGTGTCGCCCATGAAGGGCGTGATCAGATTCGGNACCTATCTCATGTACTTGACTTCAGTGGTGTCCAGTTGGACAAGGATCTGTCTTATGAGGAGGAGTCGGTAGCCATATTAGATCGGCAGGTGCGACAATTGAGATCAAAGAGTTATCCTTCGGTTCGTGTTCAGTGGCGAGGTCAGCCTGTTGAGGTAGCTACTTTGGAGTACGATCCCGATATGCGGAGCTGTTATCCTCACCTTTTCCCCGATTCAGGTACTTTTCTATGTCCGTTCGAGGACGAACGGTTGTTTTAGAGGTGGAGATTGTGATGACCCAAAAGGTCATCTTGTGTAATTTAGCAGAAACTGTGTTCCGAGACCCCGAAAGCCTCCGTTAATCTCACCTCGATGTGCGGGCATAGCCCGAGCGCGTAACCGGGAATCTTTTATGTGGAAATGTGTTGAACTGCTAAATTTATGATAATTAAAGGAATAAAGTTAACTTTGGTCCACATTTTTGTTAAACGGAACCGGACCCGGACCCGGACCCGTGATTTGACGGTCCCGGAGGGTCCGTATGAAAACATGAGAATCGAATTCCGAGGTCCCAAGCCCGAGAAATGAATTTTTAAAGGAAATTGTTTTCTGAAAATAGGAAAGACTTTTGAAAATGAACTTTGATGTGAAATATAGGTTACCGGGCCCGTATTATGGTTTCGGAGCCTGGAACAGGTTTAATATATGTTATGTGAGTTATCTGTGAAATTTGGTGTAAAACGGACTTGAAATGACGTGCTTTAGACCGAAATTGAAATATTTGAGCTTTATGAAGTTTTAAGAAAAATTCTATGAGTTTTGAGATTTAATTCCTCATTTTGATGATATTTTGGTGATTTAAATGCTGGAATAAGTTCGCAGGATGATTTTTAGGGTGTGTGTATATTTGGTTTTGAGCCCCGAGGGCTCGGGTGAGTTCCGGGTAGGTGTCGGGGTGCAAAAGAGTTGGAAAATCTGGTGTGTTGTGCTGTTTCTGGTGTCCAGTCGTTTGTTCCCCGAGATCGCGGTATATTGCATGCGATCGCGATGTGTAGTTTGGGAAGGGGGTCAATTTTCTCTGCGCGATCGCAAAGAGCTGAGTGCGAACGCGGGGCCTCAGGGTTTAACTCTACGCGATCGTGTAAGTCTCTTGTGGGGTTGGGGGCTGGGCAGCAATTTGTTCTACGCGAACCGATCTCTCATTCGCGATCGTATGGGTCCATGTTCTTGTTCTCTGCAATCACGGTCCCTTGTTCGCGATCGCATAAGCTTAAAACCCAGCACTCTCTGCGATCGCAACTCCTTTTCCGCGATCGCATAGAATAAAAATCGCCCAGTGTATATAAAGTCTTAAAAACAGAATGTATTTCAGGTTTTTCTTATTTCCATCATTCTCTTCTTCCTCAAACCCCCATTGACGACCTCCAAGCTAGTTCTCCTCCACAACCACTTGGGTAAGTGACTTCAACACAAATTTCTTCCCTTTTTCCTTCATCAAACACTAGAATCTAGGCCTAGAATCCTAAAAACAAAGTACAAATTAGGGGAATTGGGTAGAGTTAGGGATTATGGGACCTTGGGAAATTCAACCTCAATTTGGGGTTGGGTTTCAAAACAAATAATATATATGAACTCGTGGGGGTATGGGTGATCGGGTTTTGGTCCGAGCATCGTGTTTGGATCGAATGGGCCCGAGGTCAAATTTTGGTATTTTTGGAAGAATGCTAGGAATTATATATTTAGGATATGGGATTGTGTTAATGAGTAATTATTGATGTTAATAAGTTAATTATGTCTAGATATTGTTTTTCCGGAGTTGAATTCAAAAGGAAAGGCAGTGTTAGAGGCTTGATTGCTATTTTTGGACCCGAGGTAAGTGTCCTTCCTAACTTTGGTGTGGGAATAGGTATCACATGCTATGTGCTAAGAGTTTATCATGTCCAATGCATAGGTGAGGTAACGAGTACCTATGCATTGTGTGTCAAGAATGCCTGTGAGTCCATTTTTGTTGAAATTCTTGTCCATACTTCCATATCCTTTGTATTATGAATTTATCTCTACTTGGAAGTTGATTGTTGTTGAAAATCCTCGTTGATGAACTAGTGATGTAATGGTCTTATTGATGACCCAACTATAAAGGATACACTTAAAAAGGTTGGTTATAGCTGAGACCCTTGCCGGGCAATTTGTTGTGGTAATGACTGATATTTTCCCCTTGCCGGGTGATTTTAAATTGTATTTCCACTATGCTGTATTCCTTGCCATTGATATTGTCATTGTTTTGGTGAGGAAGAGAGTAAAAGCATGAAGGGTGATTCCCTGCCATATTTTATATTGTTATGTACGAGGGGACATTCCATGCCATATTTTATATTGTTATGCACGAGGGGACATTCCGTGCCGTGATTGTGATGTTTATTGCACGAGGGGACATTCCGTGCCATGTTTATGTTGTTTATGCACGAGGGGACATTACGTGCCATATTTTATATTGTTATGCACGAGGGGACATTTCGTGCCATGTTTATGTTGTTTATGTACGAGGGGACATTCCGTGCCATATTTTATATTGTTATGCACAAGGGGACATTCAGTGACGTGATTGTGATGTTTTATGCACGAGGGGACATTCAGTGCCATGTTTATGTTGTTTATGCACGAGGGGACATTCCGTGCCATATTTTATATTATTATGCATGAGGGGACATACCGTGCCGTTTCTTTTCACTATTTAATTTGTGTTTTCAAATCCCGTTGTTACTTTCGGATATTTTAGACAGTTGTTTTCGTTTCTGTCATTTCAGTATTTGCTATCTCTTAACCCCAGCATGTTCTTCCCCGTAATTGTATTCTTGTCTAGTTTCTACTATACTATTGAACTGCACATGTACATTTTTTTGTCGTGTTCTAGCCTCGTCACTACTTTGCCGAGGTTAGGCTCGGCACTTACTCAGTACATGGGGTCGGTTTTACTGATGCTACACCTGCACTTCTTTGTGTTGTGCAGATTACGCAGCCGGACCCAGTGGACATCACTAGTAGGAGTGTCCTTCAGTTAACCGTAGAGGCTTCAAGGTATACCCGCTGGTGTTCGTGGGCCTTGGCGTCTCTCCTATCCATAGTTCTTCATTTCTGTCTTGTTTTTCCTCTAGTTTTCAGAGATAGTCATGTATTTCCTTTCAGAATTTGTGTTTAGCACTCCTATAGACAGTTCGTGAGTTTGTGACTCCAGCTTTTTGGGAAATAATTGCGACGTTGTATTATGTTGTCTTTACTTAGTTTTGAAACTTTATTAATTTCCGATGTTAAGTTGTAAACTGTTTTTAGCTTATCCAATTAATTCGATGTTATCATGTTAGTTTAACTGTACACGTTGGCTTGTCTAGTGAGTTCAACGTTAGACGTCATCACGACACGATGGTGGGATTTCGGGGCGTGACATAAACTCTTGTGTGTTTCATGGTAGAATTGGGGGGTTTTGGATAGAAATCAGGGATTTTATAAATTGGAGATTTAGACCTCAAATTCTTGTCGGATTCCAAAACAAATTACATAAACGAACTTGGGGTGAATAGGTAATTGGGTTTTGGTCCGAACTTCGGGATTGGACAAAGCAGGCCCGGAGGTTGACTTTTTCAAATATGGCCTAAATTGAATTCTTTGCAATTGTGGGTAGTTCGTAAGGCTTAATTTGAATCATTTGGTTGATAATTTACTAGATTCAATTGGTTTATAGGCTTGTTTGAGAGGCAAATATGTGGTTGAGCATTGTGTGGTCTTTGGAGAGACATAAGTGTTGTGTCTAACCTTGACTTGAGGGAATTAGGAATCCTCGGACAATGCATTATGTGAATTTCGTGTGAGCAGATATGCGAGGTGACGAGTGCTTATGCGACGCCGAATTATCTGTTTTCCATGTTTTCCCGCTTTTCTTAAGTTATCTCTTTCCCTATCTTAATTGTTATATGCTCTAAATATGTTCCCATGCCTAATTGCCACTTGTTAGTCATTGTTTCCTCCTATTTATGATATTAGATATGTTCATAGTTTCATGATCTCCTACTATTTGCCCAAGTTGTTTTAGTTGCACCTTCTAGTTGTAAATTATGGATTGGTCTCACTGTGTAGTATTATTTATACAGATTTGTCATGAGCCATTTTTTTCTCCGAAAGGTATCCTGACGGAACCTAGTCTCTACGACTAGGTAAGCCTAAAATTTGCGGAAAATGATGGAATCAAAAAAATAAGACAGAAAAGAACTCAAGTAGATATAACATAGCTGCTCAGCATATACACTTTCACCTCCCAAAACCCGGAATGTCACTATAGTCACAAGCTCTGTACTAAACGTAGCTCTATACAATGAAACAGTGGAAAATACATAAGCCTTCTATGCCTATACTAGAGTAGAAGGGGACTCGTGGGATTCTGCGGACACGGAAAAATTACCTCGCGGTCCCCTGGCAGCTGCTAGAATGACTCCTAGCAGCGATACTGGATGATGGTACCTGGATCTGCACATGGGGAAAACATGTGCAGGAAAGGGCGTGAGTACTCCACATTCGGTACTCCGTAAGTGCCAAGCCTAAACCTTGTCAAGTAGTGATGAGATCAGGATGAGGCCCTACTGAGTTCTTTTAAAACAAGTCAATATACAATTTAAAACAGTGAAATATAGATAAGCAACGATAAACATGATTAATGGAAACTGGAAACATTAATAACAGAAAGAGAGCCCTCGGCTCCGCACATCATATATATCAATAGTAAATGTGAAATACAGTACACGGGGAAAACTCCTGGATCTCACTCCGTAGTCCCAATTTAAATATGTTATGCAGTACAGGGGGAAAGCTCCCGGATCTCTGTCCGTAGTCCCAATTTAAATATGCATTTCAGTACACGGGGAGAGCTCCTGGATCTCGGTCCTTAGTCCCAATAATAATATGAAATGCACATGGGGGAAAGCTCCCGGATCTTGGTCCGTAGTCCCAATTTAAATATGCAAAGCAGACGTAAGTCGGATACGGTTTAATTAAATAGTCCAGGAAAGCAACAGGCAAGAAGAGAGTAAAGCTACCTAAGCATGGTAAAACTAGTAGCAATTAAGAGGAAATCAAGTAAGGACAGGTAAGCATGTTTACTCTTAAAATAACTACTCAGTTATGACAGGAAACAGTAATATACGGATGAAAATGAGTGATTTCATGGAAGTAAAAATAGGATTTTAGCAACAATGACTCGTGTACGCCCTCGTCACCTCACGTACACGCGTCCACGTAACAAAATCAGTATAAAATACCTAAGGGGAAGGCCCCTACACATAATTAGGCAAGCCACTTACCTTGGATGCGCTAATCAACTCAATACCACATTCTTGCCACGAGTATCAGACTCCAGGTGGCCCAAATCTATTCAAATCGATTGCATAGTGTAAATATCACTTCAAGGGAACAAAATAGCTAATTATTTTTAAGCTAAAAAGCGAAATTAGGAAATTCGCCCAAAAAGTTCTCCCAGGCCCACATCTCTGAATCAGGTAATATTTATATTTCCCGTACACCCATTCGCTCATGAACCCACTGAAACAAAAATGAACAAAATTCGACTTCTAAATCTCCCTAAATTATCAGATTTCTACTTGGGGAAATTTCATCCCAATTTCATGGTTTTTCGTCCTATTTCATTGATTAGATTGAGGAAGTTGATAGAGATCATTGATACACTAATGGATTAAGGTTAGTAAACGTTACATATGATTCTCCTCTTCTAATCCCGCTGAAAATCGCCAAGTTCCGAGCTCACAATTGATTTTGGAATTATGAATTTTAAACCCTCGAATTTTTGGTATAACCAGCCCAGATGTTTCGCACATGCAATGCTAGGATCCCACATGCGGTGCCGCACCTACGGAAACACAATCGTAGGTGCGAAAACTCATTAAATGGCTTGGGGTCGCACCTGCGGTGGATGGGTCGCAGGTGCGGCTCTGCACCTGCGAATCGAGCCAGCCTAAGCTACATCTGCACCTGCGTGTACCTACTTCGCACCTGCGTGTCCGCACCTGCGAAAGTCCCAAAATCACCCGTTGGGAATCTGAAATAACCCCGAGGCCCCCGGGACCTCAACCAAACCTACCAACTGACCCTAATACCTTGTTCAAACCTTGTCGAGCCTTAAAAACACTTCTCATAACATCAAAATCATCAATTATACGTAGATTCAAGCCTAAAAACTTATGAAATTTCTAGAATCCACACCCGATGCCGAAACACGTCAAAATAAAAATGACATTGCGGACCTGCTGTCACTTTCAGAATTCCATTCTGAGTCCGATTAAAGTTTCACCTATCCGCCGAAATCGCCGAAATTCTAATTTTCGCCAATTCAAGCCTAAATCTACAATCGACCTCGAAAACACATGCCGAACACGCTCCTAACCCCTAAATCACCCAACGGAGCTAACTAAGTCGACGAAATTCCATTCCGGATCTGTCTTCACACCGCTCTAGCTACGGTCAGATTTCTAAAGCCAAATTCCACATTTATGGACTATGTGTCCAAAATCACCCCAGATTTCATCACTCAACGCTCCGACAAGTTCCAATAACATAAATACACATGGGAGAAGTGGTTAATAGGGGATCAGGGTGCTAATTTTTAAAATGACCGACCGGGTCGTTACATCCTCCCCCTCTTAAGAAAATTGTTCGTACTCGAACGAGTATAGAAACATACCTGAAGCTGTGAAAAAATGAGGGTACTGACTCCGCATATCCTGGTCGGTCTCCCAGGTCACCTCCTCGACTGGCTTACCCCTTCCACTGAACCTTAACTGAGGCAATATTCTTCGATTTGAGCTTTCTGAACTGCCTGTCCAGTATAGCCACAGGCTCCTCAACATATGATAGATCCTTGTCCAACTGGACTGAGCTGAAATCTAAGACGTGAGTTGGGTCACCGTGATACTTCCGGAGCATGGAGACGTGGAACACCGGATGAACCCCTACTACGATGGGAGGTAGGGTTAGCTCATAAACTACCTCCCCAACACGTCGCAACACCTCGAAAAGTCCAATAAATCTCTGACTCAACTTTCCTTTCTTCCCAAGCCTCATGACGCCCTTCATAGGCGATACCCGAAGAAAAACCCGATCACCAGCCATAAATGCCAAGTCACAAAACCTTCTGGTCCGCATAGCTCTTCTGCCTGGACTGAGCTGTGCGAACTCTCTCCTCAATCACCTTCACCTTGTCCAGGGCATCCTGAACTAAGTCTGTACCCAACAATCGAGCCTCGCCCGGCTCAAACCATCCCACGGAAGACCTGCACCGCCTACCATACAAAGCCTTATACGGCGCCATCTGAATGCTGGACTGGTAGCTGTTGTTATAAGTAAACTATACAAGGGTAAACAATCGATCCCATGACCCTCAAAAATCTATCACACAGGCACACATCATATCCTCGAGAATCTGAATCGTGCGCTCGAACTGCCCGTCTGTCTGAGGGTGAAAAGTTGTACTCAACTGTACCCTGGTGCCTAACTCCTGTTGAACGGCTCTCCAGAACCGTGTAGTGAACTGTGTAACTCTGCCTGAAGTGATAGATACTGGAATACCGTGGAGGCGAACAATCTCTCTTATATAAATCTCAGCCAACCTCTCAGATAAATATGTAGTCAGCACTGGAATGAAATGGGCTGATTTGTTCAGCCGATCCATAATCACCCAAATAGCATCATGCTTCCTCAAAGTCCGAGGAAGTCCGACCACAAAGTCCATGGTGATCCGCTCCCACTTCCACTCTGGAAGCTCAATCTGCCGAAGTAACCCTACCGGCCTCTGATGCTCACATTTGACTTGCTAACAGCTGAGACACTTGGCTACAAACTCCACTATATCCTTCTTCATCCTTCGCCACCAATAGTGCTGTCTCAGATCCGTGTACATCTTCGCGGTGCCCGGATGGATGGAATATCGTGAACTATGGGCCTCCTCAAGAATCAACTCCCGAAGCCCATACACGTTGGGCACACAAATACGGCCTTGCATCCTCATCACCTCGTCATCTCCTATAGTCACGTACCTGGCATCACCCCGTCGGACTCTATCCTGAAGTACCAAAAGGTGGGGATAATCATACTGGCACTCTCTGATACGGTCATGAAGGGAAGATCGAGCAACCACACAAGCTAATACCTAACAAGGCTTAGAAAGATCCAATCTAATGAACTGACTGGCTAAGGACTGAACATCTAACGCTAGAGGCCTCTCAGCTGCATGAAGGTATGCCAAACTCCCGAAACTCTCCGCCCGGTGACTGAAGGATTCGGCCACCATATTGGCCTTCCCCTGGTGGTATAATATAGTGATGCCATAGTCCTTTAGCAACTCCAACCATCTACGGTGGCGTAAATTTAAATCCTTCTGCCTGAATATGTGCTACAAACTCCTGTGATCCGTGAATATCTCAGAGGGAACACCATATAAATAATGGCGCCATATCTTCAGGGCATGAAAAATCGCTGCCAACTCGAGATCATGAACATGGTAGTTTTTCTCATGAACCTTCAACTGTCTGGACGCGTAGGCAATCTCTACCGTCCTACATCAACACGGCTCCCAAGCCAATCCTCGAAGTATCAGAATAAACTGTATAGGACTCGGAACCGGTAGGAAAAACCAACACAGGAGTTGTAGCCAGGGCTGTCTTTAGCTTCTAAAAGCTCTCCTCACACTCCTCAGTCCATATAAAAGATGCACCATTCTGGGTCAGTCTGGTCATAGGCGCTGAAATGGATGAAAATCCCTCCACAAAACGGCGATAATACCCAACCAAATCGAGGAAACTGCGGATCTCAGTAGTTGAGGACGATCTAGGCCAACTCTGTACTGCCTTCACCTTCTTCGGATCTACCTTGATCCCATCTGAAGACACCACGTGGCCTAGGAATGCCACAGAATCAAGCCAAAATTCACACTTAGAAAACTTGGAATACAACTTCTTCTCCCTCAATATCTGAAGCACAGTCCTCAAGTGTTGCTCATGGTCCTCCAAGGACCGAGAATATACCAGAATGTCATCAATGAACACAATGACGAAAGTATCAAGATAAGGCCGAAATATGTTGTGCATCAGGTGCATGAAGGCTGCTGGAGAATTGGTCAGCCCAAATGACATAACAAGGAACTCATATTGGCCATATATGGTCCTAAAGCAGTCTTTGGGATATCCGGCTCTCGAATCTTCAACTGATGATAACCCAAATGCAGATCAATTTTGGAGAACACCCTAGCACCCTATAATTGGTCAAATATATCATCAATGTGAGGCAATGGGTACCTGTTCTTCATTGTCACCTTATTCGGCTGCTAGGAGTCAATACACATACGCATCGAGCCATCATTTTTCTTCACAAATAATAATGGAGTGCCCCAAGGTGATACACTGGGCCTGATGAATCCCTTTTCAAGCAACTCCTGTAACTGCTCCTTCAACTTAGGAGGAGCCATGCGATAAGGAGGAATGGAAATGGGCTGAGTGCCCGGTAACACGACAATGCGGAAATCAATGTCTCTATCGGGTGGCATACCTGGAATATCAGCTGGAAATACATCAGAATAGTCCCTGACAACTGGAATTGACTCAGCTGTAGTGGTCTCAGCACTAAGATCTCTCACATAAGCCAAATATGCATCACACCTCTTTTTAACCATCCGCTAAGCCTTAAGAAGAGAAATGACTCGGCGGTGAGCATACTCTAAGGAACCTCTCCACTCTAACCTCGGTAATCCTGGCATAGCCAGTGTCATGGTCTTGGCGTGACAATCAAGAATAGCATAATAGGGAGACAACCAGTCCATACCCAATATAACATCAAAATCTACCATACTGAGTAGTAGTAAATCAGCTCTAGTCTCAAAACCACTGATAGCAATCAAACATGACCGATGTACGCGGTCCACAATAAGAGAATCTCTCACCGGAGTAGAAACATAGAAATGGGAACTCAAAGTATCCCGGGATATCCCCAGATGTGAAGGAAAATAGGAAGACACATATGAATATGTAGAGCCTGGGTCAAATAATACTGATGCATCCCTATGACAAACGAGAATAATACTTGTAATGACTGAATCTGAAGAAATGGCCTCGGATCGGGCCGGAAGAGCATAGTACCTGGCCTGGCCTCCCCCTCTAGGATGACCTCGACCTCCCTAACCTTCACTTCGAGCTGCCTGAGGTGGTGGGGTAGCAACTGGGGCTGGAAGAATAGCTGGAGGACCTAATGTAAGACGGGGGGCCTGATAAGTCTGAGGGGATGCACCGTGATAAGTCTAAGGTGGTGCGCCCCTCCTCGTTATGGGGCAAAATCTGATAATATGATGAGGGTCACCACACTCAAACAAACCCCTCGGAGGACGTGGCAGCCGCTGCTGACTCTGAACTGGCTTGCTGGACTGGCCAGTGATAGCACCTCGAGCAGGAGGCACCTGAGATACTGGTGGTGCATAATAAGGCACCTAAGGTCTAGGAGGAGCTGGAGTTCCACTGGCTACTGGGAGAGCTAAATGAATAGGTCAACTCACAAAACCCCTACCATAGCGTGCTGCTGGTGCATGGGCTCCTAAAAAATGACCAGTCTCTCGAGACCTCTTGGCCTCTATTTCTTCCCTGTCCCGGGCTAACATAGTCTCAATCCTCCGGGCAATACTCACGGCCTGTTGGTATGTAATACCCGTCTCAAGCTCTCTGGCCATGTTGGTTCGGATACTGGGGTGGAGTCCCTCAATAAAGCGTCGAACCCTCTCTCTGACAATGACAACAAAATTTGGTGCATGGTGAGCCAAATCGCTGAAACGGACTGCATACTATGACACAGTCATGGCACCCTGCCGTAGCTGCTCAAACTCTGCATGCCAAGCATCTCTGAAGCTCTGAGGGACAAACTCAAGTAAGAATATCTCGAAAAACTGAGCTGAAGTAAGTGAAGGTGCCTCGTCCAGGCTACTAAGCTCAAAAGCGCTCCACAATACCCATAGTGCGGAGAATGCGATGATACCCCTGAAGAAAATCCAGCGTGTCATCTGAAGCTAGTCCGCTGAACTCAGGTGAGTGGTACTTCTTGTACCTCTCAAGTCGGAGCTGCTCTACCCCAGGAACAGCTATCCTAGTCTCATGCTGAGCTGGAGCTGCTGTGGGCATAGGAATAAACTCTGGAACCTTCCCAATATGAACCCTCTGCTCAGGAGTACGGGCTGCGAGAGTCTGTGTTCCTCCTCCAGCCTAGGATGTAGCGGAGCTATCGTGACTAGACCCGCCTGAGGCAGAGTACTGAAGGCACTCAAGAACTGAGCCAATGTCTCCTGAGGTCTAGAGTAACAGTAGGGACCTCTTGTGCCCCTCCAACGGTAGCTGCTGGGGGATCCTCTTCCTCTGCAGTAGTCGGTGCTCGGGCTACACCGCATGCTCGTCCCTTTCCCCGGCCCCTGCCTTTGGTGGCTCTGACTGGGGGCTCGGGTGCTTGGTCATCAGTACGTCCGGTACGGGTACGAACCATCTGCAAGCAAGAATATAATAGTGTTTAAGAATTTGATGACAGTAACTAGCAAGATAAGGAATTCCAAAGAATTTGATTGTTCTTAACAGTTACATAACCTCTCGAAGATAGATACGGACGTCTCCGCACCGATCCGCGAGACTCTAATAAACCGGCTTATGACTTGTGACTCCTATGAACCTAGACGCTCTGATACCAACTTGTCACGACCCATTTTTCCCTCTGAAAGGTATCGTGACGGAACCTACTATAGACGACTAGGTATGCCTAAAAATTGCGGAAAAATATATAGAATCAATAAAATAAGACAGAAAAGAACTCAAGTAGATATAACATAGCTTCTCAGCATATACACTTTCACCTCCCAAAATCCGGAATGTCACAAGCTCTGCACTAAATGTAGCTCTATAAAATGAAATAGTGGAAAAATACACAAGCCTTCTATGCCTATACTAGAGTAAAAAGGGATTCGTAGGATTCTGCGGACGCGGTAAAATTACTTAGCGGTCTCCTGGAAGCTGCTACAAGGACTCCTAGCCACGATACTGGATGCTAGTACCTTCTGCACATGGGTAAAACATGCGCAGGAAAGGGCGTGAGTACTCCACATTCGGTACTCCGTAAGTGCCAAGCCTAACCCCAATCAAGTAGTGAGGAGGTCAGGTTGAGGCCCTACTGAGTTTTTTAAAACAAGTCAATATACAACTTGAAACAGTGAAATATAGATAAGCAATGATAAACATGATTAATGGAAACTGGAAGAATTAATAACAGAAAGAGTACCCTTGGCTCCGTACAACATATATCTCAACAGAAAGTGTGCAATACAGTACACAGGGAAAGCTCCCGGATCTCAGTCCGTAATCCCAATTTAAATATGCCAATACGGGGGGAAAGCTCCCGGACCTCTGTCTGTAGTCCCAATTTAAATATGCATTTCAGTACAGGGGGAAAGCTCCCGGATCTCGGTCCGTAGTCCCAATTTAAATATGAAATGCAGTACAGAGGGGAAAGCTCCCGCATCTTGGTCCGTGTCCCAATTTAAATATGCAATGTCGGATACGGTTTCATTAAACAATCTAGGAAAGCAACAAGAAAGAATAGAGTAAAGTTACCTAAGCATGGTGCAACTAATAACAATTAAGATGAAATCAAGTAAGGACAGGTAGGCATGCTTACTCTTAAGCTAACTACTCAGTTAAGACATGAAACAGTAATATAGGGATGAAAATGAGTGATTTCATGGAAGTGAAAATAGGATTTTAGCAACAATGACCCATGTATGCCCTCGTCACCTCACGTACACGGTGTCCACGTAACAAAATCAGTATAAAATACCTAAGAGGAAGTCCCCAACATAGAATTAGGCAAGCCACTTACCTTGACTGCGCTAATAAACTCAATACCACGCTCTTGCCACGAGTATCTGACTTCGGGTGGCCCAAATCTATTCAAATTGATTGCATGGTGTAAATATCACTTCAAGGGAACAAAATAGCTAATTATTTTAAGCTAAAATACGAATTAGGAAATTCGCCAAAAAATTTCCCCGGGCCCACGTCTGGGAATCGGGTAAAATTTATATTTCCCGAACACTCATTCGCTCGTGAACCCACTCGAACAAGAATCAACAAAATCTGACGTCTAAATCTTCCTAAATCCTCTGAATTATACTTGGGGAAATTTCATCCCAATTTCATGGTTTTTCATCCACTTTTATTGACTAGATTGAGGAAACTGATAGAGATTATTGATATTCAAATGGATTAAGGTTAGAAAACGTTACCTATGATTCTCCTCTTCAAATCCCACTGAAAATCGCCAAGTTTCGAGCTCACAATTGATTTTGGAATTATGAATTTAAACCCTCGGATTTTTGGTATAACCAGCCCAGATGTTTCGCACATTGCGACACTGGGATCGCACCTGCGGAAACTCATTAAACGACCTGGGGTCGCACCTGCAGTGGCTGGGTCGCAAGTGCGGCTCCGTACCTGTGGATACTCTTCCGCGCCTACGAGTCGGTCCAGCCTAAGCTACATCCGCACCTGCGTGCACCCCCTCCGCACCTGCGTGCACCCCCTCCGCACTTGCGTGTCCGCACCTCCGGAAATACCATTGCAGGTGCGAGACACCAAAACCAGAATGGTTCAGCTGCTCTCAAAGTCCCTAACTCACCTGTTGGGCATCTGAAACAACCCCGAGGCCCCCGGGACCTCAACCGAACCTACCGATTGACCCTAATACCTTTTTCAAACTTGGTCGAGCCTTTAAAACACATCTCATAACATAAAAATCATCAATTATGTGTAGATTCAAGCCTAAGAACTTATGAAATTTCTAGAATCCACATCCGATGTCGAAACACGTCAAAACTCATCCGAATTACCTTAAATTTTTCACACATGTCACAAATGACATTAGGGACCTGCTGTCGCTTTCGGAATTCCATTCTGAGTCTGGTAGCAAAGTTTCACCTATCGGCCGAAATTGCCGAAATTCTAACTTTCGCCAATTCAAGCCTATATCCACAACCGACCATGAAAACACATCCCGAACACGCTCCCAACCCCGAAATCACCCAACGGAGATAACAGAGTTGACAAAATTCCGTTCCGGATCCTTCTTCATACCACTCTAGCTACGACGAGATTTCTAAAGCTAAATTCCACATTTATGGACTATGTGTCCAAAATCACCTCGGATTTCATCACTCAATGCTCCGACAAGCTGCAATAACATAAATAAACATGGGAGAAGCGGTTAATAGGGGATAGGGGCACTAATTCTTAAGAAGACCGACCGGTTCGTTTCAAGATTATCATGTTGTACAAGGTTTCCTATTTGTTTTTGTTTGATGTTTAGGGATTGTAAAGGTTTTCCGTGATTTGAATTGTAATTTTTACTGTGCATATTGAGTACTTGATATTGATAAGGTGGGATCAGTTTGCATGTTTCAACAGGTGAAATAAGGGTGGTATGATGATCTGGAATAAGGGTCAATCTATATTGTACGTCGGGGACGGATTGAACGCCGCAACAGGTGTAATAAGTGTGGATTATTTTAATGGAATAAGGGTGAACTATGATTCTGATATTTTGATATGGTGGTATCGTGTTGCATGCCACAACACCTATATATATACTCTTTATTTTTAATGTTGTTACAAGAAAATAAGGGAGGATTATGTGATGTACGGTGGGATCGGGTTGCTTGTCGCAACTATCTGTGTGTTTATGTTTCCTTTGAGCTGTTATAGTTTTATGGTATTTCCCTATGCACTTAAGGATCGGTAAATTATGAACATCGCTAACTTATTCCTGAATCTGTAGCTATTAGTTTCAATTAACTGATTTATTTGTTTATATATTTCCTTTTCTGTCTATGTTATTTATATTGCGTACAGGTGGTAGTGTGAGTGACCCGTGTTAGCCTCGTCACTACTTCGTTAAGGTTAGGATCGGTATTTACAAAGTACATGGGGTCGGTTGTACTCATACTATACTTTGCACTTCCTCTGCAGATTTCGGTACTGGCCCAAGCTGATCGTGAGGTTAGCAGCTGGACTTGATCGACAGGAGACCCAAGGTAGGTCTGCAGGCATCCGCAGACCCTGGAGTCCTTTCCTAGTCGCCTTATTTTACTGTTTCTTTTCTTCCAGAATAGTGTATTTCCAACCAGACTCTGTTTGTAGTAAATCATAGTAGCTAGCGAGTTGTGACTCCAGATCCTAAATGTATCATATATTACAAGTTTTATGTTGTTCCGCAAATCAGTTTTAGCTTCTTTTTTTAGCTTAATTGTTCTTGTTATTGAAATTGGCTAATCTTGGCATTAAGAATCCTCTAACGTTGTCTTCCCTAGCAAGTGAAATGTTAGGCGCCATCATGGTCCCGAATGTGGGAATCCGGGTCGTGACAAGTTGGTATCAGAGGACTAGGTTGCCTAGGTCTCACAATTTATGAGCAGGCTTAGTAGAGTTTGAAGGATCGGAATAGAGACGTCGATACTTACCTTCCAGAGTCTATGAAGTTTAGGAACAAATTTCACTTCTATTCTTCTCTTTCATGGAATTTTTCTTTGTCAATGCTAATTGAAATCTTCTACACTTATTTTCTCGCAGATGAAGAGAACACGTACCGCATCTTTAGCTGAGCATCAGCTAGAGCCCCATATGGAAGCTCCTATGAGGGGAAGGGGTCGAGGCCGAGGCGGTGCCACAGGCAGGGGCAGGGCTCAGCCTAGAGCTCGAGCAGCAGCACCAGTAGTGGAGCCTCAGGTAGAGTTCAATGAGGAGGTTCCATCCTAGACTTATCCTGTCGGGCCAGCTCATGTTCTGGAGGGGTTCATTGCCACCCTAGTGCTCCAGGATGCTTTGGTCCGTTTGGTGAGCCTTATGGAGAATGTGGCCCAGACTGGCGCATTCCCTATGACGCCAGCTGTCACTCAGGCTGGAGGAGGAGCTCAGACTCCTGCTACTCACACTCTAGAGCAGGTGGCTCCCCAGTATCAAACTCCAACAGCTCATCCACTCGGAGTAGTTCAGCCAGTTGTTAAGGCACAGACCGGTGATGGGTCAGCTATATCTTCTGAGGCTTTGTGGAGATTGGACAGGTTTACCAAGTTCTTCCCAGTTTATTTTAGTTGTGCTACTTCAGAGGATCCCTATGAGTATCTTGAGAGCTGTCATGAGGTGCTATGGAACATGGGTATATTGGAGACCAATAGGGTTGACTTTGCAGCATTTTAGATGACTGGTTGCACAAAGAAATGATGGAGAGATTATTTGCTGACCTGACCAGATGGGTCCCTGCTCTTACTTGGGACCAGTTCTCTTAGCTCTTCCTAGAGAATTTTCTGCCTATCACCTTGAGAGAGGAGCATTATTGTCAGTTCGGGCTTCTCTACTAGGGCAGTATGACTGTTACTTAGTATGAGACACTTTTTGTGGATTTTCCCGTCATGCTCTTCTCATGCTTCCCACCGAGAGAGAGAGAGAGGGTGAGGAAGTTTATTAACGGACTTGCTCAGTCTATCAGATTGTAGATGGCTAAGGAGACTGGGAGCGATATTTCTTTTTAGGCGGCTGCCAATGTCGCGAGGCGAGTCGAAATGGTTCTTGTATAGGGAGGTCAGGGATCTGAAAAGAGACCTCGTCATTCTGGTGGTTTCAGCGGTGCCTCATCTGGAGGTAGGGGTACTTTTGGTAGGGGACATCCTCTCAGTCCTTTCCATTCAGCGCTCTAGACATCCCACAATGTTTCAGGGAGTCGTGGTCCTTATGTGCCTCCTTCTGGACAGCCAGTCTGTAGTGCACCTCCTATTCACAGTTATTACCGTGGTTATCCGGCCCGTTCGGGTCAGTCTTAGTTTCCGCAACCATAGCACCAGGATGGATGTTTGTAGTGTGGTGGTTATAGGCATATCAGGAGGACTTGTACGAGATTATTGGGCTTGAGTGATGATTTTTACCACTCATTTTGGCCTCTTTTCGTTAGACTTTGTATCGTTAAATGATAACTTGAGGTTGTTATTAGTGTGTAATTTCTCAATTTTGAGGGAAATGATGACATGAAGTGGTTGGTGTTGATTTGGAATGAAGTTGAAAAAAAAGTGGTGAAAAGTGCACAACAAGCTTCAGTGATTCTGCACATGCGGACTTTGGGCCGCTGGTGCGAGATCGCACCTACGAAGGACTCAACACACCTGCGAAGGAAGGCACAGCCACACAAACTCGCACCTGCAATATATTTTCACGCACATGCGGAACCGTAGGTGCGAACATTTATCCGCACCTGCGAAAATTGGTCAAGCCATCCAGAATTGCGTCTGCGAGTGGATTTCCGTTCCTGTAGAATTGCACCTACGAAGGTTCTTCCACCGGTGCGGTCAACGGGCATCAGACCTGGGCAAATATGTAAAATCACATTTCTCATTCCCCACTCTAATATACTCGACCTAGCAGACATTTTTGAGGATCTTTTGGCATATCTTTGGCTTTGTAAATATAATTTTGAGTGGAGAAGAAAAAGTCTTGAAAATACGGTTTCCACACACACTTGGGATTTGAAGATTTCACTCTTGTGGTTAAGGAACCTTACCCATTTATGTTTGTTTCTTCATTTCCTTGCTTTGTATTGTATATTTAAGTGTGTAGTATTTATTTCCAACACTTGAATCTTGTTTATGGAAATTTACATATTTAAAGTGTGGATTAAATACCTTGTTTCGCTTATGTATTGAAGGATTTTATTATATTTATGAAGTTAGTTATTGTTTCTTTAATTATTCTTGTTCTTTAATGTTTCCAAAGGGATTAGCTAACCTTAGGACTCGCCCATTAACTCCTAATTAATTTTGGAAAAGATAATTTGGGGTTGGGAAAGATTAATTAACAAGAACATGAGGCTTTAACCCTCATTTTATAGACTCTACCTAGGGATAGGATTGAACTACTTGTAGCCATATCCGGATGTGCTTAATCTCCTAATTGGGTTAGGAATAATTCAATTAGGAAGTCTTGTTAGTCTTTGGGAAAAGCTAATTAAGAATTATTATCCGTGGCTAATTAACATAAACTCGCTCATATTTGTAAAATCGTGAAATACATTGGATCGTTACTTGAGTGTAATTCTCGAAGCATCCATACTTGTTGCCATTGATCATTTTACTTGTTGTCTAGGTTAATTTATATTTTTGCATTTAGTTATTAACAACATTCCAAACCAAAATCTTATTTGTTTGACATTGCGCGATAAGTGATAATTCTCTTATATTCCTAATCGCCTCCATATTGTTCTCTGTGGGATTCGACCCCAACCTTGTTGGGTTACGGGCGTCACACCACAACATCAGGGTTCCTGTGCCATGGTCCCGGCACCAGTTACTGCACCGCCTGTTCAGCCAGCCAGAGGTAAGGGTCAGGCAAACAGATGTAGGGGACAGGCATTTAGAGGTGGAGGTCAGGCCGTTAGAGGTGGAGGTCGTCCGAGAGTGGTGGGACCCAGCCCTGATGTTATGCTTTTCTAGCTAGGCCTGAGGCTGAGTTATATGACACTATTATCACAGGTATTGTTTCATTTTGCAGTAGAGATGCTTCAGTTCTATTTGATCCTGGTTTTACTTACTCCTATGTGTCATCCTATTTTTCTTTATATTTCGTTGTGCCTCGTGATTCTTTGAGTGCTCCTGTGTATGTGTCCACACCTGTGCAGGATGCTATTGTTGTAGACCACGTTTATCGTTCATGTGTTGTCACCATTGGGAGTCTTGAGACTAGTGTAGATCTTCTACTTCTCGATATGCTTGATTTCGATGTTATTTTGGGTATGGATTGGTTATCACCTTATCACACTTTACTGGAGTGTCACGCCAAGACGGTGACCTTAGCCTTGCCGGGGTTTCCTCGATTAGAGTGGAGGGGGACTTCTGGCCACTCTACCAGCAGAGTTACCTCTTATGTGAAGTCTCGGCATATGGTCGAGAAGGGGTGTCTAGCTTATTTGGATCATGTTTGCGATTCTAGTGTGGAGGTTCCTTCCATAGATGCAGTATCATATGTTCATGAGTTTCTGAAGGTTTTTCCTACAGACATGGCGGGGATGCCACCCGATAGGGATATTGAATTTTTTATTGATTTGGCTCCGGGCACTCAGCCCATCTCTTCCGCCATACCGTATGACGCCGCTAGAGCTGAAAGAATTAAAGGAGCAGTTGAACAGTTTGCTTGATAAGGGCTTCATTAGACCCAGTGTCTCGCCTTGGGGTACACCTGTTGTATTGGTGAAGAAGAAGTATGGATCGATGAGGATGTGCATAGATTAATGACAGTTGAACAAAGTCTCCATAAAAAATAAGTACCTCTTTCCGAGGATTGATGATTTATTTTATCTTCAGGATGCCAAGGTGTTTGCGAAGATTGACTTGAGATTTGCCTAACATCAGTTGAGGATTAGTGCATCTGATGTCCCTAAGACAATTTTTCGGACCCAGTACATGCATTATGAGTTTTTAGTGATGTCCTTTGGGTTAACAAACATCCCAACAACATTCATGGATTTGATGAACAGGGTGTTCAAGCCTTATTTGGGCTCCTTTGTGATTGTGTTTATTAATGATATCTTGATCTACTCCTACAGTCGAGAGGAGCACGAGCAACATCTTAGGATTGTACTTCAGACTTTGAGAGACAACCAGTTATATGTTAAGTTTTCAAAGTGCGAGTTTTGGTTGGATTCAGTCTCTTTCTTGGAGCACGTCATATCAACAGAGTCCATTCAGGTAGATCTTTAGAAGATTGAGGCAATGCATAACTGGCCTAGACCTACTTCAGCCATGGAGATCGGGAGTTTCTTGGATTTGGCGGTCTATTACCGTCGATTAGTAGAGGGGTTTTCATCTATAGCAACCATGTTGATTAGGATGACCCAGAAGGGTGCCCCATTCAAAAGCTCAACAGCTTTGACTACATCCCTGGTATTGGTGTTTCCCACAGGTTCAGGTTCTTATACGGTATATTGTGATGTGTCCCATGTTGGGCTCGGTGCAGTATTGATGCAGGAGGGCAGGGTGATTGCATATGCGTCGCGACAGTTGAAGGTTCATAAGAAAAATTACATTGTCCATGACTTAGAGTTGGCAGCCATTGTTCATACGTTGAAGATTTGGAGGCACTATCTTTACGGCATGCCGTGTGAGGTTTTCACGGATCATCGGAGCCTTCAGTATTTGTTCAAGCAAAAGGATATCAATTTGAGACAGAGGAGGTGGTTGCAGCTATTGAAAGACTATGATATTACCATCTTGTATCATCCCGGGAAGGCCAATGTGGTGGCTGATGCCTTGAGTAGAAAGGCACCAAGTATTACATTAGCCTCCTTCTTATCCATGTCTACCCAATCTCAGCTTTCATGGTTTCTGGCTTTGCTTCTTTTCCATCTAGTGCAATGTCTAACCCTTGTTGTATGTGTGGGTCCTTCATCATTCTTTGAAATATTGAGAAACTGTCATTATCATTGAATCTTGTTACTTCATATTTTACTCCTGACATCTTTTTTCTGTCATAAAGTAAAAAATTGACTGTAAATAATATTTTTGTGAATGAGCAGAACATGTGCTCTGATACCAGTTCTTGGGAAACTAATCCCCACAGAAATAATTTTCACGATATACGATTATAATAAACGTGAATTACTAAAATACAGTAACCGGTGATAATAATAAGAGGAACAAGGAAATCGAGATTTTACATGGAAAACCCTTCTGAATAATGAAAAAAACCACGGCCCGAGAGGAGCAACTGATTTCATGATAGCAAGGATATTATAATTTATGGTACCGAATAAAAAACTACAATACCACTATACACTCAAAATAAATAACCCTCTTTTGATTTTCCCACCCCACTACAACACCGCTCAAACTCTCTATATTTTTCCTTACAAAGTATTTTTCTTATTACTCTGTAAATCACTTTCTTTCTCTCTATTTGGTGTGTCTCCAACCGAATCAGGAGCTATCTATTTATAGGCGTCCAATACTCCTTGCTTGCGTCATGGATGACGTCATCATAATGTAAATCTCAAGGTTTCACCTTGTGAAAGCAACGAAAAATCTGACAATCCAAATCACATTTCTTGTAGATTTGGTAGCATAGTACTTTATCCCAAAAGAATTTTGTCTTCCTATCACATTCATAGGATGGACTCCACACAACCGGTGGAAATTCATACTTCATTTGTCCCAAAATAAATGATACAATTTGGATTTTGAGAATTAAACGAGTTGTTGTTTGACCATAATTTTTTCATATGCCTTTTGAATATTTTAAATTATTAACAATTGTGGACTTATAGTAATTTTATGTAGTTTTAGAAAATATAAATTTTATTTTAAAAATCTTAAATCTTCTATTCCGAATTCGCAACCAAAACGAAGAAACTTGACTCTCAAAATTCAAGTTGTACCATTCTTTTTGGACGGAAGCAGTGCCATTTAAGTGACACAATGGTACACTTTCATGTAGTATTTTGTTCTATATTAGTTTTAGTGTACGTGCGTTGCACGTGTGCATCACATTAATCAATATAAAACATATACAAATTATTGAAAAATAACAACAGAGATAAAACTAAACGATATACGTTTAAATGATGAAAATAAATATTAGTACATTGATACAATATATATTTGAATTTAATATTTTCTGAATTAATTTAGTGTAATTAGTTCTATATTATTTATAGTTATAAATATTTTGTTATACAATATACAAATATTTTATATTGTTGTATCTCATCTTGCATCTCTTTGTAAACTCTAGGTTCATAATGTCATTATACAAAAAAAATAACAGTTCTAAACCCTACCAACTCAATTATAAATTATAGACAGGCCAAATGAACCTCTTCTTGTGTAAAAAAGCTGCATGGATTCTTATTGGTTTAAGTCTAAATTTCCTTCTTTGCATGTTCATCTGTAACAACTCGACCGGTCGTTCTGAGAACTGAAGCTTCGTTCGGTAGTATAAGGTCATAAGTAGCCTCACTTTGTGTATATCGACCTATGTGCGTGGTTGGATTCAGTTACCGGGTTTAAGAGTCGGATTGGGAGAGATTTTCAAATTTTGAAGCTTAAGTGAAGAAAGTTGACAGGTGGATTGACTTTACGGCCTCGGAATGAGATTGGTTAATGTCAACAGCTTCGTATGATAATTTTGGACTTAGGCGCGTGTCCAGAATTGGATTTGGAGGTCCGTAGAGTGATTTGAGGTAATTTTGTGAAAGTTAGAATTTCAACGATTTCGGCCGATAGGTGATATTTTGATATTGGGGTCGGAATGAAATTCCGACAGTTGGAATAGGTTCGTAGCATCATTTATGATGTGTGCGCAAAATTTCAGGTCATTCGGATGTGGTTTGGGTTGGTTTTGGCATCGTTGGCGTATTTTTGAAGTTTAAAAATTCTAGGCTTGGAGCCAAGATTTTATTCTGTTTTAATGTTGTTATGGATGTTCCAAAAGTTTGACAAAGTTCATGCGTTGGTATGTGACATATTGGAGTAATTGGTTGAGGTCCCGAGGGGCTCGGGATGGTTTAGGACGGTTATCAGAAGGCTTGAAGTTTGGAGATACAGCTAGTGCTGCTGTTCTGGTGTGGTCGCACCTGCGGATAGGGGACCTCAGGTGTGAGCTTCGCATCTGCGGTAAGGATTACGCAGGCGCGAGGATAAGAGGACTGAGCAGCCTCCGCAGGTGCGGAACTTTGGGGCGCATGTGCGGCCCCCGCAGGGGCGATTCTTGGGCGCAAGTGTGGGTAGGAGCGCAGGTGCAGTTTGTGTTTCGCACCTGCGATTGCACATGTGCGGTTAAGTGGTCGCAGGATATAAACGAGGGTTAGCCATTTTCTTCACATTTTGAGCTTCGGACTTCAGATTTGGGAGCGATTTTGAGGGGTTTTTACACAAATCTAATGGGTAAGTGTTCTTCCACTATAATTAATTATATTTCATGAATTAGTTCTTGTTTTTATCATTTAATTTGTGTTTTGGTTTGAGGGAATTATGGGTTTTGAAAAAAAACTTCTAAAATGAAAATCGTGATTTGAAAGACAAAACGTTATCGGAATTGAATAAATTTAGTATGGGTGAACAAGTATCGGAATGGGTAATCGGAATTTATAAAATTTGTCGGGTTCTGAGGTGCGGGCCCAGGGGTAAAATTTTGGGTCGATTTTTATAATATTGTAAAGAGTGAGACTTTATTATTCGGAATAGTTCCTTATACGTTTTATATGTATTTTGAAGTTGTTTTAGTTGATTTTGAGCCGTCTAGAGGCCTTCCCACCCAAGAAGTCTATTTTTGAGTACCGAGTTGTCGTCTTTGAGGTAAGTATCTTGCCTAATCTTGTGTGGGGGAACTACCCCTTAGGATTGAGTCTTCCTTGTTGATTATAGCTCGAGTATGCGAGGTGACGAGTGTGTACTCGGACTTATTAAAAATTAGGTTCGCCTTCTAGGATTCGTAGGTTCTTATATTACCTGTGTATGATTTATAATTGTTACATTTGAATCCTTGGTTGTAATTTTATACCTACCTGTTTAAATTAGAATTATTTGGTTTTGTATTTCCATTGTTGGCTATTTGACCTTACTTGACTTAACTGAATATTCTACTTCTCTCATAATCATGCTATATTTTCTTCCTAGCTTGCCTAATTGAATATAATTAGTGTTATCTAGCCTTATAGTTGACTATCGTAGTTGGAACATTTATTCATTGGATTCAAGCATGCCCCTGAGTCTTACATTGTGATTTATATGACTATTTCATTAAGTGCCACTTAGGTCTAATTGTTAGACATTTATGTTATTGGTATTTCCTTGATGTTGCCTATTACTGGACCTTTGTTTAAGCTGAGTGTTTATTCCGTGAAGTGAACAGTTTAGGTAAGATTGGTTATAGTTGTTTCCCTTGCCGGGATGTTATGGTTTCTATTACCGTTTATGTTTTTAATGATATTGTTTGCATTGTTGACTCCCTTGCCGGGATGTGGTGATTCATGGGTCATACTGTTGGTCTTTCCTTGCCAAACTGTTGTTCTTGATATTGATTGGGAGAGGAAGAGTGTAAAGCACGAAGCGTGATGACGTGTACTGTAAGGATGAGAGTGTAAAAGCACGATGGGTGATGTCGTTCCATGTTATGATATTAAATCACGAACGATAATGTCGTGCCTTGTTATGATAATAAAGCACGAAAGATAATGTCGTGTCATGTTATGATATTAAAGCACGGAGGATAATGTCGTTCCATGTTATGATATTAAAGCACGAAGGACAATGTCATGCCATGTTTTGAGAGTAAAGAACGAAAGGTGATGTCGTGCACTTGTTTTTGTGAGGATGAGAGTAAAGCACGAAGGGTGATGTCGTGCACTTGTTTTGGTGAGGATGAGTGTAAAGCACGAAGGTGATGTCGTGCACTTGTTTTGGTGAGGATCAGAGTAAAGCACGAAGGGTGATGACGTGCACTTGTTTTGGTGAGGATGAGGGTAAAGCACAAAGGGTGATGTCGTGCACTTGTTTTGGTGAGGATGAGAGTAAAGGCACGAAGGGTGATGTCGTGCACTTGTCTTTGCATTCTCGTCCGTTGTTCTAAATTTGGATATTCCTACTGATCTCTTATTTCATTTGTTGGCAAGATTTGATATTCCTATGGAAGTTTCTGAGTTACGGACTCAGTTCCGGTGGATAAATCTTGAGGAGATTTTTATCAAGAGATGTTATTGAAAAGTATTATTGAAAAAAACACAATGTTTATGAAATGATTATACTTGAATGACTTTTACATCGAAGGTATACTTGAAAAGCACTAGCCTTGCCTAAAATGATATTTAGAAGTCATTTATTCGGAAAGAATTTTTGGGAAGTTTGGTATTTTTAAAAAAATTATGTTTGCGTAATTCTCTTTGTTAAATATACTTATATCTAGTTTTGGAGAAAATATGTTTTCAAAAGAAACTCTTCCATACTAAAAATGATTTTATTTGTAAAAGTTTTTCATATGAACTGCTGTTTATAGATTTCTACCAGTTATAGATTTTAATAGCGGAGGCCCGATGTGAACAAACCGACGTGGAGTTGAGTTATTTGTGTTCTCTATGTATTGTGTTTCATTTATATTCGGCTTGTTTTGTCATCCATCTCTCTGTGTATTTTTGTGTTGTTTCGTCATTGACTTCTGTAATTTTCTTCCACTTCATATTATCATTGTTGTAAACTATTCCGTCAAGTCTTTGATAGATGTAACGCTTGGTCATTTTTATATACATGTAATTATTTCGTACACCGGTGGTGTTTTGACTAGTCCTCTTCACTACTCCATCGAGGTTAGTCTTCATACTTACTGGGCACAGCTGTGGTGTGCTCATACTATACTTCTGTATATTTTTGTGTGCAGTTCCAGGTATATATTGTAGTAGCTGTGTGTATGGTTGTCGAGGACACTCAAGGTAACCTGATGATGCGTTCGCATGCTTCGGAGTCACCTTCTTTGTATTTATTATTTATACACTGTTGTATCTATTTCAAAACAGTTGTACTTAGAAGTTTTAGAAGATTTGTAGAGCTTATGACTTGTACTACCGGTTTTGGGAAAGTTTGAACATTCTGTTGAGATTCTTTAACAAGACTGTTAGTTTTCCTGTTATTATTGTTGTTATTCAGTAACTGCTAGGCTTACCTAGTCCCTAAGACTAGGTGCCATCATGATACCCAATAGAGGGAAGTTGGTTCGTGACAAGTTTGTACCAGAGCTCTAGGTTCATAGGTCTTACGAGTCATAAGCGAGTTTAGTAGAGTCTTGCGGATCAGTACGAAGATGTCTGTACTTATCTTCGAGAGGCTATGGAACTATTAGGACAATCTCACTTCCTTCATTCCTATTGTGCGAGTTTATTGATCTTGAAGTTTCAAATTATCATTCTATTCTCTCACCGATGGTGAGGACACGAACTACGATTCCTGGTGATGTTACCCCGAAGCAAGTGTCGCAAGGGTCTGAGACGGGGCCAACGAGGAGCACGTACCGTAGTTAAGATGCCTACTAGAGCAGCCATTGAGAAGTCGCCAGTAGTTCTAGTTGGGGGAAAAGTACTGGGGCTGCTTGTTGCTACCCCGGACTTCAGGAGGCCTGAGCGTAGGTTTGAGTATAAGTGGTACAGTGACTCAGGCAGGGTTGATTCTAGTGCACCACTTGCTTCACAGATCATGGGAGGAGTTCAGACTCCTACCCTCTACACTCCAGAGTAGCGAGATCATATTTGTCAGGTTCCAGTTGTTATGGCAGCACGACATGTGGTTTCAGCTCAGCATGTGGTTAGGACATTAGCCTCTGAGGAAGAATACCTTGGATTTTAGAGGTACAGAAAGTATTACCCTTTTATCTTTCAATGGATTGGCGGCAGATAGTGCCCAGGGATTCCTGGAAGAGTGTCACTATATTCTTCGTACTTTGGGTATTGTGGAGACTAGCGGGACTGCTTTTGTCACGTCTCAGGTTCAGAGTAGTGGGTTGATCAGTGGTGGCGGCATATGAGTTGGGGGTAACCTGGACGAGTTAGCTTCACTAGCATGGATTCGGTTGTCGGAGATGTTTTGAGGGAGGTTGCACCTCAGTTCCTTCAAGATGTACGGTGCGTGGAGTTTGAGCAGTTGTGTCAGGGCGCTATGTCACTATTAGAGCATGCCGTTAGATTCAGTGTGTGGGCCAGACATGCACTTCGCTTGGTTGCTTTAGTTGGGAGATGGGTCCGTAGAGTCATTTGGGATATTCAGACATGATAATGGTTTAGCGGGACCCGAGAGTTAGAGTAGGATGCCTCATTTCAGTAGGTGGTAGGGATCGCTCACCGGTTAGAGCGTTCGTGGGACTGGGAGCGAGAGGACAGACGAGATCAGGAAGAGAGTTCGGGGAGACAATGAGGCCTCGTTGATCGGAGGAATCTACTGGTTCGTATTATGGAGGCAAGGTACGACATGGTAGAAGTTTTATGGGTCAACCAGTTCAGTTTGCATTACCAGCTTCGCATGGGATTTCCGGTACTCATGGGTCTCAGAGGGTTCGTATTGTGTGTTTTTCCATAGCCTTGACGGCAACGAGATCATTTTCAGTGTGGAGATGTTAGCCACAGGGTGAAAGATTGTCCCAGGAGTCAGGTAAGTGTGTGGTATCAGGGTATTCAGGTTGTGTAGAGGCGCCTAAGTGGGGGAGGCCTGACCCGTTGATGTGTTGCATATAGTAGGCCGGAGGCCGATGTGCCAGATATTATCACACAGTTATGTTTTAATGTGTTACGGAGGGGCACTGATTGTACTTCATTATAGTTATACTGGTCGGGATGAGTTCCCTTATTTGTTGTTTCATTTATGAGTGAGTTCCATGTTTGCACTCCATTTTGTGTTTGCTCCTGTTGGGAGATTCTATGAGTACTAGCCTGTGACTATCATTGTTTATTTCATTCTTGATAGAAGTAAAACTGGATATGAGGCCTTGTTGTTCTTCGTGGTAAGCTTTATGTGATTTTCCTTAGTATTTTGTTTACGAGATGGGAGATCAGCTAGCGTTATGATCTTATAGCTGAGATGAACTAGTGGAGGAATTTCAATTGGTGTGATATATTTTCTGTATGTGATTCAGAGTTGAGGATGAGGTGAAATTTTATCAGGATGGAATCCTTGTGATTTGTTCATATGCTTTGCTTCTTCCTTGTTATATTGCTTTTGGTAAGTCAGTATTGATAGAGAGTTATGCCCATGGGCTTGTTTGATAGTTCCTTTATATGTTTCTATATTCCTATTCAACCATTCTCGTTATGTGCTCCATTAGTTTTTTTAGCTTGCAGGATGTGTGCCTGGTGGTGTTAGTTGTGGCTTGGTGATTCGGGTGTTTAATAATGAAGTATTCGTGTTCATCGCATCATTATCAGTATTATGGGGTTTGGATTAGAGTTCTTCAGATGTGAGGCTAATTGCCAATGTTGAGTTGATTTCGGGCAGTTATTGTGATAAAAAGAGTGCCTTTTGAGCCTATGTGTGATGTGCTATGTTGTGTGGTCGTGCGTTATGGGTGTAGACCTGAGTTGGTGCAGCTGGTTGAGGCTAATGCCAGATATGAATTTAGAATCGAGTCTTTTGAGAAATGAGTAGAAGGTGAGAAAGTGAGGTATGAGGCTTATTGGTGGTGATATTAAGGCTATATTGCAGTTGTGATTGTTCTGTCAGGCTTAGATGGGTTTGGGTGATGTGGGATCACCCGGGGATATGTGTTAGAAGTGTACAATCAGTAATTAGATGAGTTCAAGGTGAATCTTGGCACGTTCGAGGATGAACGTTTGGTTTAAGAGGGGGAGGATGTAACGACCCGACCGGTCATTCTGAGAATTTAAGCTCCGTTCGGTGTTATAAGGTCATACGCAGCCTCACTTTGTGTATATCGACCTGTGTGCGTGGTTAGATTCAGTTACCTGTTAATCCGGAGTCGGATTGGGAGAGAATTTTAAAATTTTAAATCTTAAGTGAAGAAAGTTGACCGGAGGTTTGACTTTTGTGTAATCGGCCTCGGAATGAGATTTGGTTAATGTCAACAACTACGTATGATGATTTTGGACATAGGTGCGTGTCCCGAATTGGATTTGGATGTCCGCTGAGTGATTTGAGGTAATTTGGAAAAAGTTAGAATTTCGGCGATTTTGGCCGATAGGTGATTTTTGATATCGGGGTTGGAATGAAATTCCGACAGTTGATATAGGTTTGTAGCATCATTTGTGACGTGTGCACAAATATTCAAGTCATTCGGATGTGGTTTGGGTTGGTTTTTGAATCGTTGGCGTATTTTTGAAGTTTAGAAAGTCTAGGCTTGAATCCGATATTTTATTCGGTATTTTAATGTTGTTATGGGCGTTCCAAAGTTCAGCTAAGTTCATGCGTTGGTATGTGACCTATTGGATTAATTGGTTGATGTCCTGAGGGGCTCGGGATTCTTTAGGACGGTTATCTGAAGGCTTGAAGTTTGGAGATGCAGCCAGTGTTGCTGTTCTTGTGTGGTCGCACCTGCGGATAGGGGACCGCAGGTGGGAGCTTCGAAGGCACAGTAAAGATTACACATGTGCGAGGATAAGCGGACTGGGTAGCCTTCGCAGGTGCGGAACTTTAAGGCGCATGTGCGGTCCCCGCAGGGGCGATTCTTGGGCGCAGGTGCGGTTTGTGTATCGCACCTGCGATTACACAAGTGCGATTAAGTGGTCGCAAGTGCGGATGTCCTGGGAAGATTCATATAAACGAGAGTTAGCCATTTTCTTCATATTTTGGGCTTTGGACTTCGGATTTGGGAGCGATTTTGAGGGTTTTTCACGCAAATCTAATGGGTAAGTGTTCTTCCACTATAATTAATTATATTTCATGAATTAGTTCTTGTTTTTATCATTTAATTTGTGTTTTGGGTTGAGGGAATTAGGGGTTTTGAAAGAAAACTTCTAAAATGAAAAATCGTGATTTGAAAGACCAAACATTATCGGAATTGAATAAACTTAGTATGGGTGAACTCATATCGGAATGGGTAATCGGAATTTGTAAAATTTGTTGGGTTTCGAGGTGCGGGCCCGGGGATCGACTTTTGAGTCGATTTTATAATATTGTAAAGAGTGAGACTTTATTATTCGGAATAGTTTCTTATATGTTTTATACGTATTTTGAAGTTGTTTTAGTTGATTTTGAGCCGTTAGGAGGCCTTCCCGCCCGAGAAGTCTATTTTTGAGTATCGAGTTGTCTTCTTTGAGGTAAGTATCTTGCCTAACCTTGTGTGGGGGAACTACCCCTTAGGATTGAGCTTCCTTGTTGATTACAGCATGAGTATGCGAGGTGACGAGTGTTTACTCGGACTTATTTGCAATTAGATTGGCCTTTTAGGATTCGTAGGTTCTTATATTACCTGTGTATGATTTATAATTGTTACATTTGAATCCTTGGTTGTAATTTTATCCCTTCCTGTTTAAATTAGAATTATCTGTTTTTGGATTTCCGTTGTTGGCTATTTGACCTTACTTGACTTAACCGAATATTCTACTTCTCTTATCATCATGCTATATTTTCTTCCTAGCCTGCCTAATTGACTATAATTAGTGTCATCTAGCCTTATAGTTGACTAGTCATAGTTGGAACATCTATTCGTTGGAGTCAAGCATGCCTGTGAGTCTTACATTGTGATTTACATGACTATTTCCTTAAATGCCACTTAGGTCTAATTGTAATACATTTATGTTATTGGTATTTCCTTGATGTTGCCTATTACTGGGCCTTTGTTTAAGCTGAGCGTTTATTTCGTGAAGTTAACTGTTTGGGTGAGATTGGTTATAGCTGTTTCCCTTGCCGGGATGTTTTGGTTTCTATTACTGTTTATGTTGTTAATGATATTGTTTGTATTATTGACTCCCTTGCCGGGATGTGGTGATTTATGGGTCATATTGTTGGTCTTTCCTTGCCAATTTGTTGTTCTTGATATTGTTTGGGAGAGGAAGAGTGTAAAGCACGAAGGGTGATGCCGTGTATTGTGAGGATGAGAGTGTAAAAGCACGAAGGATGATGCCGTGCCATGTTATGATATTAAAACACGAAGGATAATTTCGTGCCACGTTATGATAATAAATCACGAAGGATAATGTCATTCCATGTTATGATATTAAAGCACGAAGGATAATGTCGTTCCTTGTTATGATATTAAAGCACGAAGGACAATGACGTGCCATGTTATGAGAGTAAAGAACGAAGGGTGATGTCGTGCACTTGTTTTTGTGAGGATGAGAGTAAAGCACGAAGGGTGGTGTCGTGCACTTATTTTGGTGAGGATGAGAGTAAAGCACAAAGGTGATGCCGTGCACTTGTTTTGGTGAGGATGAGAGTAAAGCACGAAGGGTGATGACGTGCACTTGTTTTGGTGAGGATGAGGGTAAAGGACGAAGGGTAATGTCGTGCACTTGTTTTGGTGAGGATGAGAGTAAAAGCAGGAAGGGTGATGCCGTGCACTTGTCTTTGCATTCTCATCCGTTGTTCTAAATTTGGATATTCCTACTGATCTCTTATTGCATTTGTTGGCAAGATTTGATATTCCTCCTGTACTGCATGGAAATTTCTGACTTACGGACTGAGTTTCAGTGGATAAATCTTGAGGAGATTTTTATCAAGAGATGTTATTGAAAATTATTATAAAAAAAATACAATGGTTTTGAAATGATTATACTTGAATGACTTTTACATCGAAGGTATATTTGAAAAGCTCTAACCTTGCCTAAAATGATATTTAGAAGTCATTTATTAGGAAAACATTTTTGGGAATTTTCGTATTTTGAAAGAAATTATGTTTTACGTAATTCTCTCTGTTAAATATACTTATATCTACTTTTGGAGAAAATATGTTTTCAAAGAAAACTCTTCCATACTAAAAATGATTTTTTTTGTAAAAGCTTTTCATATGAACTGTTGTTTAAAGATTTCTACCAGTTATGGATTTTAAAGGCTAAGGCCCAATTTGAACAAACCGACGTGGAGTCGAGTTATTGGTGTTCTCTATTGTATTGTGTTTCCTTTCGATTCGGCTTGTTTTGCTGTCCATCTCTCTGTGTATTTTTGTGCTATTTCGTGATTGACTTCTGTAGTTTTGTTCCACTTTATATTGTCATTGTTGTAAACTATTTGTTGGCCCAAGAAAGGAAATAGTTTTGAAGATTGACAAAGGAAATCCGAGATGAACCAGGTCCATCACCGGTGACATAGACCAGCAGAGTTAAAGGCGCGTGAGATGCACATGCATGAGATAAATGTATTCTGGTAAAATTAAGATATCTTCTGATAGAAAGATTGCAAAAACGAAATTGGAGAAGGACTCCTTATTAATAAGAATAGAATCTAAGAGAACGAAGGATTTAGGAGTTGAGTTTGACTAAAACTCTTCTACCAAGGAAGAGTTGCATTAGGATTCTAGTTTAATCCTTATCTACTAACTCCTATAAATTGCAGATTGTTCTTATTGTATATAGACGCACAAAAATAGAAATTTATCAAGAATTGTGAGCAAACTTCGTGAAGAAATTTTGCAACCAGTTCGATCCAAATTGGATAGTGCGAATCTGGAGCTACTTGAACCAGCTAGAAGAACCAGTTCCATCTGTTGTCTTTTAGTCTAGTTTATCTGTAGTAGGTGATTACAAATCCTACCTTTGAGTTTTATCTAGAAGCAATTGTAATAGGTACTAAGTGTTCAAGTTATAGTTAACTTGAAGTTCATCACAAATAGCTAGAGGCTAGTTTGCCACAAAGGGTTAGAGTTAATCCTTAGGTTTACAAAAGAGTTTATTTTTTAAATGTTGTTTGGCTCATTGTTGTAGTGAAGTGTTTGGAGAAAATCCTACTAAATAGTAGGTCGTGGTTTTTCACCTTTTGAGCCAGGTTTTTTCCACGTAAAAATTTATGTGTTCTTTAATTTTCTGCATTTATTATTCTGCAACAGTAGAAGTTGGAACACATAGAAGAACCAGGTCCTTCTATAACGACAACACTCGAAAATTGGACACCACACAAATCACTCCCCCTCTTGTGTGGTATTGACGTATAAAATATCAATTGGTATCAGAGCAGGTTATCCTTGAAGAGGCTAACACCTTAGGAAAAGATCAAAATGAGTGCACTACCTGAAAAGTGTAAAGAGAAATCCACCACTAGGCCACCATTATTCGATGATCACTTGCAGATTCCTGATGGATGCTTCAAATGAGGTAAAAAGAAACACATGATCAAGAACTGCCCTATGTGGGAAGTCGAGTGGAAAAAGGATAAATCTGAAAGAAGGAAAAGGTCATGATAAGAAGAACTGCAACAAAAGGTCATCCAAAGCAATGGTTGTTGAACGAGCTCTTATAGCAGTTCGGGAATCTGAAGATGAACCTGATAAAGAATCTGAGATAAGTTTTCTGAACCTTAAGGATAACATTAAACTCCTTTCTAAAGATACACTATTTGAATTGTTGCTAATTTTAATTGATGAATCTAAGAATATAAATTCTGAAAGAGAACAGCTATCAAAAGAGTGTAACTTTTTAATAGCAGAATGCAAAAACCTGGAAATAAATATTTGTAAAACTGAAAAGGAAAATACTACATTGAAGAACCAGGTTCATGCACTTGATACAACTCTCTTAGAACATAGATCTGAAAATCTAAAATTGAAGTTAGGAACAGGTAAAGAAATAGATAGTGACACATAACTCTCACTAGAAAAGGATCCAGGAAAGGTAAAATATGAGCTTTTTAAAAAGGATGAACTGGTAAGAACCCTAAAGGAGGTCTTGACTAAGATTAAGCATGAGCTAGACAGAAGTTGTAAATGGAACAAGTCCTCTGATGCACTTTCATGGCTATAAAAACATCATAGTAGCAACAAAAGAGGACTTGACTTTGGGAACTCTACACCTAAGTGGGATCCCAAAGGCAAGTACCTCACACTCCCTGAGAACAAGATTTTCACACACTATAGTAATATTGGTCACTATAAAAGTGAATGCACTGCAAAAGAGAAGGCAAGTCAGAAGAACAAAAATTTTGTTCTAGGGAAAAATAGGCTGCCAAGTTGGGCTAAAAAGAATGTGATTATCCTTTTGCCTATACAAAGGGACCCAAACTAGTTTGGGTTCCTAAGACTAACCCCTGATTTCCTTTTGCAGGTTCAAGTGAAGGGGAGCAACCAAATATGGTACATGGATAATGGCTGCTCAAAGCACATGACAAGAAGCAAGGACCAATTCCTTTCACTTGAGAACCTCAAAGGAGGTAATGTCTCCTTTGGAAATGGGAAGAAAGGTTAAATCACTGGGGTTGGTAATGAACAAGATGATGAAGAAATCGGGCTGGTCAGAAACTCAGTCCAAACTAAAGCAACACTGGAGGAAGGAACAGGTGATGGAACAGGTTCATCTATTCGGGGAAACATGACAGGGGAAATAAAACAAAATAATTCCCAAAATTTGTTGGAACTAGTACCTGAACCTATTCCACAAAAACAAAGCAATGAAGGAACATCAAGGAGTAACTAGTTGGTTGTGAAACCATACAGATATCTTTACAAAAGCACTAAGTAGAGAGCATTTTGAAAGGAACGGGTTACTATTAGGGATGATTAAAATCACTTAATTGAACCAGTTCAGAATGTAAATACATTAAAGAAAATGAAAACAAAGAAAATATTTGGCTAGAAAAGTCTGAAACGGGTGTAAATAACCAGATTAACAATTGCTCAGTCTCATACTGTAAAAAGTATACTCTTATGCCATGTTTTGATATCACTCACTGATCAAAAATAAAAAAAATTCTACCTTTGCAAATTGAGGCTTGATCAAGAGGATTCTGAAATGATGAACCTGGTTCATCTGAAAGGCGAGGTATGTGTTCTACACTCTACACACTTTGAAATACTAATAATTAAATCATGAGCAGAACTCTACCCAAACTCAAAATCTTTTCAAAGCCTATCCATTTGACTTTCAACCAGTTCTGTTTAAACAAGAATCCTCACCAAATTAAAATACCTAGATTCTAGGGAAGCCTTAACCGTCAATTCAAAACTAAAAGTTCATTCAAGATATCCCCTCCCTTACAAAACCATTCCAAAATTTTCGATGACTCAGGTAACATCTGTCCCAAGTCCTTCTTCTGAGGTCATCTCTGATGTTGCTGAAAAATATAGAAAATAGGTTCATACTGGTTAGGTCTGTAATAGATGTGGAGCTGCCGGAAACAATAAGAATAGGTGCTAAAATTAAATTTAAAAAATGAGAATGAGGGAGTACGGAGTAATGAGAAAGGGAAAAGGGAAAGAAGTGGTTGATTCTTCACCCACCTCTAAATCTGGTAGAATGGCTATTCGTGGAGCTGAGCCAGAAAAGGAGGAATAAAGTAGCAAGAACGCCGGGGGAAGTAAATTAGGAGAAATCGCTGAAGGGTTAGTAAATATAGGAAAGCACATAGATGAACCTGGTTCATCTACTAAGGAAACCCTGGCGGATCTGCTGAAAATGTTTGGCGATAATTACTATCCAAAGAAGAAAAGAACTCCTAAAGCTCAAACGTCTGGAATAGCAAAAGAAAGTAAGAAAAGAAAAACTGCTCCTTCTAAGACTTCTAGTATTTCTCTTCCAAGAGGAAGAACTACAAGGAGCAAGGTAAATCAAAGTGAGGACGAGTTGAAGAGAGCTTTTATAGGAAAGTAAGAAGAAAAGAGTGGAAAAGGGGAAATAAAAGGTTTTTGAGCCTATTAAGGCTGTTGAAGTGGATGAGATGGACCTGGTCCATCAAAGTGAAAAAGTGACAGAGGTAAAGGATCAGAGCCCTAAGATCAAGAAAGCCAAGACTTTCTCAAAGAAGTCTTCATCTATTTCTAAGTCTGCTGAACCATCCATCTTGGCTAAATGAACCAGGTCTGCAATTTTTCCAAGACTTAATTTCCTATCCTGCCTAGAACTTTCAGTGACCCAGATTCAGAATTCTTGTTTGTTGCTCATGTTTTAACTGTTTTTGTTTTATTTTGTGGATTGTGGCATAATCGTATTCGCTCTATCAATGAAATCTGATACTTTTTGCTCTGATTCAGTATCTCTATTTTTTGATAGTTTGAATTCTTAGTTGATTATTGATGATTAATCCATAATTGCATATGAAGTTGCCCAAATGGCCATGAGTAAGTGTTATAAATCTGGGATTCACACAATTTGTTTTGCAACTTTTCAATGATGCCAAAAGGGGGAAGATAGGTTGTGCTCTGAACATGTGATATTTATAACCTAATGAACCTGGTTCTTTATGATAAATGCTTAACACTTTTATATGTGCCAATGTTGGACTAAGATAAAACAGGACTGAAGCACAAAGTTTGTCATCATCAAAAAGGAGGAATTTTTTGGCCCAAGAAAGGAAATAGTTTTGAAGATTGACAAAGGAACTCCGAGATGAACCAGGTCAATAATAAGTGACATAGACCAGCAGAGTTAAAGGCACATGAGATGAAATGCATGAGATAAATGTATTCTGGTAAAATTTAGATATCTTCAGATCGAAAAGATTGCAAAAACGAAATTGGAGAAGGACTCCTTTGTAACGACACGGTCAGTCGTTACGTAGAACTTGCATTAAAAATTACTGTTATTGACTTGTCATAGCTTGGTTATACTGTTCTTGATGTGTTGGAGTTGGTAGGCTCGGTTTCAGAATGTTTGTAGTGAGAATTTAATCATTTAGTCTTTAAAAATAGCCTTATAGTTGGAAAAGTCAACTGAGAGTTGACTTATTGGTAAACGACCTCGGAATGCGGATTTTATGGCTCGGATAGCTTCATTAGGTGATTTGGAACTTAGGAGTGTGTTCAGAATAATTTTGTGATGTCCGTTGTAGAATTAGGCTTGGATAGGCGAAAGTTGGAGATTTAGAAGTTCTTAGGCTTGAATTCGACGTAGATCTGGTGTTTTGGTGTTGTTTTGGGTGTTCCGCAGGTTCGACTAAGTTCACGTTATGTAATGGGACTTGTTAGTATGTTCTTACGGGGTCCCGAGGAGCTCGAGTGAGTTTCGGATAGGTTTGGGCTGCGTTGTACTCGTTTTTCTTATGTTTCGACGTCGTTCCTTCAAGCATAAATGATATCATATTGAACAAATCAGCTCTTATTGCTGTTATAAATAAAGCATTAGATCCGTATTGTAATTACGGACCTTTACCAAAAAGAATCGTCGAATTTGAACATCGTATGAGGATTCTATGGCCATTTTACGAAGGTTGCTGAATTTTTCAGGTTAATTACGAGTTTGTCCCTGACAGCGTATTAAAAACCTGCACTATTTGCAAATCTTAAAACCTATATATCTCTTTCATTATAAGGTGAAATTGAGTGATTCAAAAGCCTAAATTGATTAGAATTTCACAAGGAATTCATTGGAAGCATATAACGTGAGTTTTGGGATTGTTTGACATGAGAATCGAGGCAGAATAGCTGGAGAAACAAATATACAAAACAAGGGTCTGTTCTTTCGGTCATATCTTGAGTTGGGGAGCTCGGATTTGGGCGATTTTGGAAGCTATTTTCACCATATAGATTGGGGTAAGTGTTCTCTACTCATTATTTTGGTTATATTTCATAAATCCATCTTCTTTTTTGGGATTTGATTGATGATTTCAAAGTGAAATTGAGGGATTAGGGCTTGAGTTTAAGAGACCTTTAGGGATTAATTTAAAGAGTCAAACGAGCTCCGATTTTAGAGTTCTTTATATGTACGGACTCGTGAGATGATGAATAACATTTTGGTATAAAAATTTCTGAGTTTCGGGATGCGGGCCCGGGGGTCGGGTTTTGACCGGATTCGGGTTTTTGAGCTAAATTTGATATTTTTCTATTGGAATTTATTCCTTAAGCATAAATTGATGATAAAAATCTGAACTTGGTAGATTTGGAGCCTTCGGAAGTTGATACGAGGGGCAAGCGTGTTGCGGAATAGTTTTCGGGCTAGTTTTGAGCTAAGTAATGTCTTTAAATCATGTCCTAAGGGTATGAAACCCCGGACTATGCACCCTTTCACGGGTTTTGAAATGAGAAGGTCGGAAATTTGAGAATATCTTCCTTATTTAGGCGACTATTGAGTTGCTAAACCGAATTTTAAGCTTATGCTTAATTAGTATTATTTTATTATGATATGATTTGGGCTGTAAGCCGTGTTTGGGGCCTAGTGCCGATCTGTTTTCCCCTTGGGGTTGTGTTTAATATATTTTCCTCACTGATATGTTATGATTTTCCACTCAGTCTTTTCCTGATAAATTGTTTTGGCACTCAGAGTATTTTGATACTATTTATTGAAAAATGAAACACTATTTTGGGTCGAGAGCCCCGTATGTTTATGGCCTGAAGGGCAAATTGAGAGTGTCTGACTGAGTGAGGCTGTGGGACTATATTGTGAGGATGTTGCGATATGAGTGAGGCTGCGGGCCTATATTGTAAGTGATTTATGTCATGATGTGTCTTGTTATAGTGCTTGGGCTGTAGGAGCCCCTCCGGAGTCTGTACACACCCCTAGTGAGCGCAGATACCTAATGAGTGATGCCCGCGGGGCTTATGCTGAATGATTGTGAGGATGCCTGATGGGCTGATACTGAGTGACTGCGAGGATGCCTGATGGGCTGATACTGAGTGACTGTGAGGATGCTTAATGTGCCGATATTGAGTGATGGCGAGGATGCCTGATGGGCAATGGTTACGATAAATGATTTTTGCCCGAGGGGCAGTTTTATGAAGATTTTTACTGTGCTTTCGAACTATGATTTACTTCATTTTCAAACTGGCTTTTACTGAGAATTTTACTAAGATACATTGATATTACACTTGTTCCAAAGGATTTCTGGAAACTTAATTCGAACTTATGTATTTGATGAATACTACATGGTGACTTGGTGTTTTACTGGTTTTGTGAAATTGTGAATCTGTACTGTGTGTTTTATAATTCTCAGACTGTGATTTATTTTTATTACTACTGAGTTGGCGTACTCATAGAGACTCCCTATGCCTCTGTGCACAGATTTAGGTGATGGTCTTGAGCAGTAGCTGTCTCAGTTCGTTATCAGTTGTTACGGGATTTCGAGGTAGCTGTCAAGCGTCCACAGCTTCTCCACTTCCCTTCCTTATTTAGTTTTAGCACTTTATTCAGAGACATATATTATAGTTTTAGCAGAGTTATATTTATTTATTCTTATATGTTCATGACTATAGACTCCAGCCTTGGGAGGTTTGTTAGAGTTATTAGACTACTATTGGGACGCTAAGACTTAATTACATTATTCTATGCTATGTTTTGTTGCTTATCATTTAATTGTGAAGTTTTATAATTGAATAAATGCATAGTAATGTGATGGTTGGCTAGCCTAGTTCCACGATAGGCACCATCACGGCTTGTTAGGATTTGGGGTCGTGACATCCTTATTCAATAAGAACAGAATCTAAGAGAAGGAAGGATTTAGGAGTTGAGTTTGACTAGAACTCTTCTACCAAGGAAGAGTTGCATTAGGATTCTAGTTAAATCCTTATCTACTAACTCCTATAAATTGCAGATTGTTATTATTGTATATAGACGCACAGAAATAGAAATTAATCAAGAATTGAGAGCAAAATTTGTGAAGAAATTTTGCAACCAGTTCGAGCCAAATTGGAGAAGGCGAATCTGGAGCTACTTGAACCAGCTAGAAGAACCAGTTCCATCTGTTGTCATTTAGTCTAATTTATTTGTAGTAGGTGATTACAAATTGTACCTTTCAGCTCTATCTAGAAGCAATTGTAATAGGTACTAACTGTTCAAGTTATAGTTAACTTGAAGTTTGTCGCAAATAGCTAGAGGCTAGTTTTCCACAAAGGGTTAGAGTTAATCCTTAGGTTTGAAAAAAAGTTTATTTTGTAAATGCTGTTTGGCTCATTGTTGTAGTGAAGTGTTTGGAGAAAATCCTACTGAGTAGTAGGTCGTGGTTTTTCACCTTTTGAGCCAGGTGTATTCCACGTAATAATCTCGGTGTTCTTTACTTTTTTGCATTTATTATTCTGCAACAGTACGAATTGGAATACATAGAAGAACCAGGTCCTTCTATAACGACAACACTCAAAAATTGGACACCACACAAATCACCCACCCCCCTCTTTTGTGGTATTGAAGTATAAAACATCACTATTCCATGAAGTCTTAGATAGATGTAACGTTCAGTCATTTTTATATACATGTTATTTATTTTGTAGACCAGTGATTTCTTGACTAGTCCTCGTCACTACTCCACCGAGGTTAGTCTTGATACTTACTAGGCACCGCTGTGGTGTGTTCATGCTACACTTCTGCATATTTTTGTGTGCAGATCCAGATTTATATTGTAGTGGTTGTGTGGATGATTAGCGAGGAGATTCAAAGTAACCTATTGCTGCGTTCGCAGGTGTCAGAGTCACCTTCTATGTATTTATTATTCATACACTGTTGTATCATTTCCAAACAGTTGTACTTAGAAGTTGTAGAAGATTCGTAGAGCTTATGACTTGTACTACCGGTTTTGGAAAAATTTGAACATTCTGTTAAGATTCTATAACAAGACTGTTAGTTTTTCTGTTATTATTGTTGTTATTCAATAACTGCTAAGCTTACCTAGTCCTAGGGACTAGCTGCCATTACGATACCCAACAGAGGGAAATTGGGTCGTGACATCATCCAAAACAAAATAAAAGTTAATACTATCCTAACTTACTTCGAATGCACTCTGCTAATATAATATTGAAATTTCAAGCGTTCACAATATTGAGGTTAATTTTTCACAATTATGGGGGGGGGGNGGCAAATTTATAGTTATTTTAAGAGTTCCAAATACATTAGTTTATCTTAAGTGTAAAAAATTAACGTTAGTAACAAATTCAAATAGTATGTTTGTGGATTAATTTGTTTCTAAAATAACACCAAATTAGTTCAGACTTCTAGAAATTTGAAGTTTAGATTAATTCAAAGCTCTTAAAAAAAACTTTAATAGTAAAAAGGCGAATATGCATTGCTGATGAATGTTTCATATTTTTAGGTAATGAGTTATTGATAATTTGGAGAAAGAAATATTATTATATACCTTAGAGGCTAAGAATTAAAAAAAAAACTTTAATGGCAACATACTAAACTCCAAAAAGATATTTATAAAAACGATCAAATAAGAAAAAAATCTAATAAGATAAATTTTAATTGAATTTGATGTCCTAAATATTAGGATCTTATTAAGTAAAATTTTAGTTGATTTTGAAGTCCTAAATTTTAGGAAAATAATTAAATGACTATTTTGTCTAGTGCAAAATTAACTTTTAAAGGATAAAAAAGGCAAACAACATTTCGATATGGGCTTTGTGCTTTTAATATAGTAAAGATAGATAGATATAGATATAGATTTGTATTTAAACTACTATAATTTAATTGTTATTATCGTACTATACTTGATTTTGCTCTACTCTTTCATTCTTTCGTTGAAGGTTATTTTATGGAATAAATTCATGTATCTCAAAATTTATGTCAACTTGAAAAATAATTTTATTTATGTGATGAATTTGGAGAAGAATGAATCTGAATTATTGTGCTAATTGGTTAATTCAAATAAGTAATTATGTGTTATCAACCCTAATAGAAATAATTTATTTTTTGAAGATTCAAATTCTTAGAGGCTTTTTTTTAGCTTATGTTATATTAGCTCATGCCAAATTTCAATTTAATTATAACAATATTTTTATCTAAAAAGAGTTCTATTTCCAAATTGCAAAAAATTTGAACTTCTAAACTTTATGTTTTTCGAATGGTTAGTGTTATTGGATTTTGCAAATCATTTTTCTTTCTTGCTTTCCGTAGCTACTTCAATTGTCGAGCTTAATTTTTAAATTTATATCAATATTTATGTCTAAGCAAAATTTAGCATTTAAAGGGGAATCTTTCTCGTATTTACTCTTTTTGTTCTTCTCTTTAGTTTATTTTGTGTATATCACAATTGTGCACCTAAAATTTAGCACAATTACCCGATCTATTTTGAACAACGTGCAATTAGAGAAAACTCATACTGCATCATTGGAAGATTTGGTGTTATTTAGTCATAATTTAAGATGAAGATTTATATAAGGTACAATGTTTATGATTTTAATATTTTTAATATTAAGATTTCTTACTTAGTTCAACTAAGAAAAGGTTTAATAACTAAAATTTTAGTTGATTTTAAACTCTTAAATATTAAGCAAAATAACTAAAAGATAGTTTTGTCCGATATAAAATCTATTCTTAAGGGGTAAAAAAGGCAAACGATATTTCGCTAAAGGCCTTCGTGCTTTTAATATAGTTTAGATAACATATGCATGAATTGTAGAATTAAAAGTTGAAAATTCATTATATATATATATATATATCCCCTTAAATGAGACACCTGAGATATGTAGAAGCAAGATTTTCTAGGCTTTCTCTATATAGGCTTTCTAAACTTGGATAATTTTCAGAATTATAATTGTACCATATAAAATTTTGGAGAGAAGATAATACAATAATAATCGTGGTCATGACTATGGTGGCGGATATAGACGTGGCAAGAGAAGAAAAAACTACCAGTCTACCATCATTGTTATGGATATAACAAGGAACATTATGGATTTTCAAATAATCTTTCAAATGACAAGAGTAAATAAAAATCATCGATTTGGTATGAAAGGTCGTCATAGAGCACGTCCAGTTGATGAGTATGGACTGAATGCGACAATATGTGATAAATATGAGTATAAACTCATTCCTAAAATTCAATAATTTTCTAATAAAAGAGGGAAAGAAGTGAAATTTAAAAAAAGTTCCGGCTAAATTGAGTGTGTTGGATTACAATCCATTCAACAAATTAATAGAAGTAGATTACAAAAAATCTACGTCAATTCAAAGGCAAGAGATTAGCTATTAATTATAAGTAGTTACAATATCTGCCATTTATTTTGCTATAAATACCCCTATCCTAGAACACTCTTCTTCGTACAAATTGTTGAATGTTTTACTTCATGGAGAGGATGAGAAATGTTATTCCATATTTGAGATAAGTTATTAACATGATAGCATATCTTATTATTTCTATGCTTTAATACCGTGGTTTCATTTTTTTTTCCTTAACCTTGATTTATTGACTTAGATCTAAGTAATTAATCATCGATCTGAAATCTTTATTTTGCAGACTTCAAGCTATGGCATGATAAAAAATCCCGATGAAACAAAAGAGGAGGATTCATCTAAACTGAATCAATGAGTTACCCAAGTTTCTCGTGATCACGGAGTCCACTTAGGATTGAATTTGAGGCAAAACAATTAATCTTAAGGCTTGTTAATTCCTCAGATTCAATCCTAAGCGGATTTTCGTGAGAATTTATAACTTGGTTATTCATTAATTCAATTTAAATTTTGGAAGAAATGTTGCTCTTTAATTGATAGTAAATTTCTATGAGCAATATCTGCCGTATAATCATTCCTCTCAATGACATGGTTGTAACATTAATGAAGGGAAAATAGATCTAGCTCGATTACTTAATTAGCTTCACGTTTTGCCGTCGTTTCTATGTATAAAATGTTGTATTAATATTTTTAGTAATTGAATGTAATTTGGTTAACCTATTATGGGAAACCTTGTACTAGGCCAGCTAATTTTGTCAAATTAAAGATTGTTTTTATGTTTGATCTCAATGTTTCATATGATATATGAGCTAATAAATTAAAGGAAACAGGTCTTTTAAGTTTTCCTCATTTGTCCTTCTCGAAGAAATATCTTAATTAGAAGAACTTCAATATAGTTCTTGATTTGAGATTTTTCTTTCTTTTTTTGGTTGGTCGCAGGTTTTGTCGATCCCAACTTATTTGAGACTGAAGCTTAGTTGTTGTAAAGATCATTGATTTAGTTTCGGCTGCTAATAATCAAATGCGGTATTATAATGGTTCCACGCATTAATATGGTATCAAAGAAGGCCGAGCTCCTAGTTCTAATTTCCATGTACTTGAACGATGCGGGAAAAAAAAATTGGCACATGAAGGGTAGCGTTTAAAATATATGTAAATAAATATTTTCTCTTCTTCTTCAAACAGAGATTGATCTCTAAAATCTTCCTATAAACATACAAAAAAAGATATTTAGTTTGTGAAATTTGACTATATCTCCTAGTGAGACTGAGTTTGACTCAGTTATTTTGGTGGTGAGTTCAACAATTTTTGTTGCGCCATAAAAGTACACAATTTGTTGTTTTCGCTCTATGATTTCATCTTACAATTGCCATGGTGGAAGTTATAGACGTGGCAAGAGATGAAATAATTACCGCCTTATTATGTATATTAACATGAAACATTAAGCGTTCTCAAAATAATCTTTCAAACGATAAAAATAAATAAAATCATTGATTTGGTATGAAATGCCGCCATTTGGAACATCTAGATGATGACTATGGTCCATTCTTTGATTTGAAATATTCATTCCAAAAATTCAATGAATATTAGAAACCTTAATATTCAAAAGGAAAATATGTTATTTTGAAGGTTCCACAAATAATCATATCATACTATATTATAAGTAGGAAGATGCTAAGCCTAAAGTTAAAAAAACTAAAATGACCATTAAAAGCTGAATTTTTGTCCTTCAATCAAACGTTACAACTATAATGTTTTTGTACAAAACTATAATATACTTTTAATAATGTTACTCTATTAGATCTAAATATTATTCACTAATAAGGTTCTTGAATAAAATATTACATTGTTCCTCCATTATTACAAAAATATAAATAAGAAAAATTCTCTCAGAATTTTAAAAGTTGCCTTGCAATACTTAAGACAACTTATTATGTCCATGTACAAAAATAAAAATTGAAAAAATTATCTTGGAAATTTTAAAGTTGCAGTGCAATATTTAAGACAACTTATTATTGCACATGTAAAAAAATATTATCTAAAAAAACTGATTTGGAATTTTAAAAGTTGCATTACACTATTTAAGACAACTTATTATTGCCGATATACAAAACCGTAAATCAGTAAAACTGTCTTAAAATTTTAGAAGTTGCCTAGCAAAATTTAAGACAACTTAATATTTGTTATGAAATATAATATTGTATAGTGGATGTCTATAACTCCTAAAGGAGTTACTCCCACTACTCTTCTTCATTATTCCCACTACTTCTTACTATTGTGGTTGTAACTCCTACACCTCCATAACCTCCTCCATGATCTTCCTCCATGATCTCAATAGTTAATACCATGTTCATGGCATCCCTTTGTATTACCTATATCATCCTATAAATAGAGGGTTTGAGCATCACATTGTACACATTTGAATACATAGGAGAAATAATAATCTATCTTCTCTTGCTCTCTACATCTTTTGTCTATTTTCTTATTTTATGTTATTGCTTTGAGCTTAGTTTCTTAACACGTTATCAACACGAACTGCTATATTCTTCTTATATTTTCTATCAGAGATGAAAGCCTTCCATGAGAGCAACAACCTTGAATCAGTTTGGTTGAGCCTATAAAAATCTAGGCATCTCGTATGCCATAACAATGTTTTTGCTTCTATTATACAGGGAGTATCATTTTTCAATTTTCATGAATTTTACAATTAACTTACTTTAGTATTTAAGACTTGGTCTAATTTGTGTTACTTAGCAATTTAGTTTTATTTGTGCAGATGTATATATATGGAGTACATATGCTTTCGAGTTGCAAACAAGAGCATATTCTGATGCTTTGACTTCATCTCCCATATGTACTACTCTGACAGTTTGCAAGCCAAGATTATGGAACTATTAACTATTGAGAAGGTTTCTAATCTTATAAAAATAATAAGAATTTAAATTTATGTTGTGGTCAAAATAAATTTTGTATTGCTAAGATAGTTTTATTCCCTTTATATTTGATCATGTAGTTGTTCGTGAAAAAGATCAATGTGAACTTTCATTAAAGTTCGGGAAAAAAAATAACTGATTATAGAAAGTAGTATATCATGATAGGCTCAACGGCGAGTCCACTTGGCTTATTATGCCATTGTATGATAATAAGGCATTTGGTTTGATTTGTGGTGCACAATGATGATAAGAGTTGGTTCAAGTCTCAACTCATTATGACATAACATGCCTTTATATGGGTAAGACATTGGGTTTGAGTCCCAATGCACCATATTGATTATATAATGATGACTAATGAAATAATATGCTTTTCATGAAAATAGCATGAAGCTTGTCCCACTTTATGTGCTCCATTCTTGAAGTGAATGTTATAGCGGTGCATAATAAGTCTAAATGAAGACAACTGGTTGACCAATGAACGTGGGTGTACCAAAGACCAAAATAATATAGTCATCATTATGGTCAATGTAAAAAGGAGAACAGTAAGGGTTCTCAAAATAATCCTTCAAATGTGAAGGAATTGTGTATCAATATGGTCCGGAAATATGAGGCACACTCAGACCATTTTAGTCCATTTTTTAAAAGAATGCGACTTGTGATAAGCGTTGTAAATGCATTCTCATTCCTGAAAGTGAATGTGAGAAATAAAGATAATGAATATTATAATGTGGTTACATGAATATATCATTGGTCGCGGTACGCCAAAAAAAATTATGTCATGCCTTATTAAAGGTTATTAAAGACAAACTTAAAGAAATAATGCTTTTGCTAATGATGACTTCGACCATGACAATTATTATGATATGATTTTCTCCGTGAAGGAGATATTTATCATATGGATGATGTGATAAAAAATCTTGTAGTACGAAATCAATTAAGAGCTCAAGAAAAGCGAATTTGTTACTACCCAGATTAATGAAATTATTCTTCACATTAATATTGTAGTAAGTCTCAAAAGAAACTTCTTGAGTTTCAAATATATTAGGAAAAGTGGTTGGCATATTGAGACTATAAATGAAAGGAAGATTGAATATCTTCATATTACAATAGTCATATCGGGTAAATATGAAAGGTGACCCGGCTTTTCTTCCATTTGTACAACGGATGTATACGCATGATGATGGAATCACATGCCATATTGAATTAAATGTTTCCTGAAACAAATATTAGTTGGCATGACCGGTTGGCCATTCCGGCTCAATCATGGTGCGAAAATTAATTTAGAATTCACATTAGTATACATTGAAGAAATAGAAGGTTCTTCAAGAATTCTCTTGTGTTGCTTATTCTCATGATATACCAGTCAAGGTTGGGATTAAATCACTTGATTTCTGAAACAAATAGAAGGTGATATATATATGGCCCCAGTCACCTGCCATGTGGACCGTCTACTATTATATGATTTTAATAGATGCATCTATTGTATGGTCACATGTCCGTTTGTTATCAACTTGCAATTTGGATTTTGCAAGGCTGATTGCTCAAATTATTAGTGAACAACTCCAGAATATAAATATGATAATTATCTTGGTAATGCTGGTTTAAATACAAGTTGGTTTAGCAGAAATTGTATNAGGTTGATTGCTCAAATTATTAGAGCACAGTTCCAGAATATAAATATGATAATTATCTTGGTAATGCTGGTTTAAATACAAGTTGGTTTAGCAGAAATTGTATGCCTCCAATTAAGCTAAACCATTGGTTATGGGAACAAAGATTCCAAATAGAAATTTGGTATGATATGTATTATTTAATATACAAGAGAACTTGTATGCATCTAGCCAACAAGTTATGATAACTTCTCCCTATCAGAATTGGTTCAGGGTCAGGAACAAAATAAATTTCATCCAGAAATATAGATGTTCTATATGATTTAATTGTGCCATCACAATGCACAAAGATGTGTGTGTTTCCAAAGAAGGTTGGGAAATGTGTTGGTGATCCCAACATTAGGGGGAGAAAATGGGTAGCTGAAAAAGTAATCATCGAATGAATTATTATGAGTGTACTTAGGTCCTCGCACAAGAAAATGTGAACTTGAAATTCCAGTGATAATTCATTTGCAAAATATTGCCAGTCGTATTTGCTGACCCAAAGCGAAATGTTATATTTCAGCTGCTAATGCTCCACATAAAATAAAGTCCATGACGGACATAGTCTATGCAACGCATGAAGCGTAATAGACTAATCGGTTCCAAAGATAAAACTCCTTGAAGAAGGAGTGGAGCAAATGTTAAAGATGGTCATACTAAGGAGGCAAGTGCTATGTAAGAGCACCATGACATAAAACTTTATAAGACCTCATCGAAGAGGCTAAGGTACCTGAAAATAATGAGATCTCGATAAGTTATGTCTTTATTGTGTGATGATTGAACCGATGCAAAATGATCATCGATGATATTGTTGATATAATATAGCGCTCAATATTATTAATATTGACGAGTATCTTGAGCTCAAATCTGTCATGGAATTTGGACAGATAAATGAGTGTTCAATCAAATAAAAAATACGCAATCAAGATTAACTTCACTTGGAAAACGTGATGTTTTTGACTGATAGTCCCAACACTTGAAAGTATAAAGCCAGTGGGGTGACACAAGATTTTACGTAAATGTCATGGCATTGATTATATGGAAACATGTTCCCTTATGGTGGATACAATTGCTTTCAGATTTTAGTCTGGTAATACTCGATAAATTTGATATGCATATATAAAAATCATTGAAGGATTTAAACTGTTCTGAAGCATATTAAGGTTCCCGAGAAATTCATTTATAAAGCTTCAGCAAATCCTTATGTGGATTAGAGCAACCATATCGTATATGATTTATTTTTGTGTTTATTGCAATTGGTGCACTGTGTATCTTGCTAGAACTATGAGTATAAAAATATTCTAGCGAGATATAGTTTAAGATATTGGAATACTATTAGTACTATATTGCAAAATGGATCCTTGATATAGATTTGTTTATTCTAACAAATGTCAAGGTTTGTTGTTTATGCAATGCAGACATTTTCTGAAGTCCGTTCTTCAAACAATCTATTTGTATATGAGAGTACTGTCATATTATTATTTCACAAGGCAGTCAATTGTTGATACTTATTCAAGTCGTGTCAATATACTATCAACTGAAAAAACAAGTGACTCAACACACAACAAATATGTGACTTTTCCTTGAAGAGAAGATTCCAATAATAGTGAAGGAAATGATATTTGTTTATCTCAATTGGAAGAAGGATAGATTAAATGAGACAGAATAAAGCATATGTTTCGCAAAGTTCTTTATCAGACACAATTTTTAAAGAACGGTTAAATAGATGTTGGACAAATTTGTTCGCTTGATAATTTGGTGTTCTGTTCCGTGAAGCATGATCAACCTCAACATTTGAGAAGTTGGTATACAAGATCGGAACACGTCATCTCGAAAAAACAAATTGAGGTTTTCATCAGGGGGAGACAAATACACGCTGTACTCTTTTTCCCTTTGCTAAGATTTTATCTCACTGGGTTTTTCTTGCAAGGTTTTTACTGAGGCAACAAATAATGCGTATTACAAGATATGTGCACTCTTTTTCCTTCACTAAGATTTTTTCCCATAGGGTTTTTTTCTTAGTAAAGTTTTAATGAGGTACATTATCTATAGACATCCAAGGGGGAGTTTTATGAAATATAATATTGTATAGTGGATTTCTATAACTCCTAAAGGAGTTACTCCCACTATTCTTCTCTATTATCCCCACTACTTCTTACTATTATGGTTGTAACTCCCACACCTCCATAACCTCCTCCATGATCTTCCCCCATGATCTCAATAGTTAATACCATGTTCATGGCATCCCTTTGTACTACCTATATCATCCTATAAATAGAGGGTTTGGGCATCACATTGTACACACTTGAATATATAGAAGAAATAATAATCTCTCTTCTCTTGCTCTCCACACCTTTTGTCTATTTTCTTGTTTTATGTTATTGCTTGAGCTTAGTTTCTGTCACGACCCAAATCCTAACAAGCCGTGATGGCGCCTATCGTGGAACTAGGCTAACCAACCATCACATTACTATGTACTTGTTATATTTTCATGATTCACAATTCAACAATAAACATAAAAAATAGCATAGAAATAATTTATTAAGTCTTAGCGTCCCAATAATAATCTAATAACTCTAAATAAACCTCCCAGAACTGGAGTCAATAGTCATGAGCATTTAACAAAAGATAAAACTAACTCTGCTAAATATAATATATCTCAGAATCCAAAACTAAGACTAAGTAGAAAGGGAAGTGGAGAAGTTGTGGACGCTGGCAACTACATTGAATCCCGCGAACTGCTACTATCAACTGAACAACTACTGCTGCGAACTAGTACCTGGATCTGTGCACAGGGGCACAGAGAGTAATGATGAGTACGCCAACTCAATAGTAATGAAAAGAAACCACAGTTTGAGAAATATAAAGCACATAGAACAAATACACAATTCCAGAAAACCAGTAAAACATCAAGTCACCAAGTAGTATTCAGCAATATCATAAGTTCAAAACCCGTTCCAAAAATGCTTGGAAGAGAAGTATAATATCAAAATATATCAGTGAAATCCTTGGTAAAAATCGATTTGGAAATGAGGTAAATAATAGTTTGAAAACTTTAGTAAAGTCATCAGAAATCTGCCCTTCGGGCCAAAATCATTTCTCATAACCATTGCCCATCAGGCATCCTCACAATCACTCTGTAACAGCCCATCAGGCATCCTCGCATTCACTCTATAACAACCCATCAGGTATCCTCACAATCACTCTGAATTATCCCATCAGGCATCCTCACAATCACTCTGTATCAGCCCATCAGGCAGTAATCATCACTCAATCGGTACCGGGCGCTCACGAGGGTGTGTACAGACTCCGGATGGGCTCCTACAGCCCAAGCGCAATATATATCAAGCCGCCTCACGGCATAGATCAATCACAACATAGGCCCGCAACCTCACTCGGTCATACACTCTCAATTTTCCCATCAAGCCATAAATGTACCGGGTTCTCGACCCAAAATCATGTTTCATTTTCCACAAAATACTATAAAAATACTCTGAGTGTCAAAAAAATTATGAGGAAAAGACTGAGCGGGAAATCATGACAAATCAGTGAGGAAAATACAGTAACACAACCCCCAAGGTGTAAACAAGTCGGCACTAGGCCCCAAACATGTCTTACAACTCAAATCATATCATAATAAAATAATATTAATTAAGCATAAGCTTCAAAATAGGTTTCGCAACTCAAGAGTCGCCTAAATAGGGAAGATATTTCCAAAGTTTCAATCTTTCCAATTCAAAACCCGTGAAAGAGTGCATAGTCCGGTGTTTCATACCCTCAGGATAGGATTTCAAGACATTACTTACCTCAAAACTAGCCCGGATGCTATTCCGCAAAACGCTTGCCTCTCAAATCAACTCCCAAAGGTTACACACCTTTCATGTGCTTTCCTTACCTTACTACAATATTTCGGAAATTCGAGCAACTTCAATCTATTTAGAAACATAACAAAAAGAGCCTTAATTAGAAAGATATTTGTGGGTTCACCTCATGTAGGCATTTCATCAAACACTAGGTGTGCACATTTGACTACATCTCTTAACCATAGAATTAGCACATCCCAACTACCACAATTTACCAACAAATCATCCCACCATTATTCTTTAACAATTTATACTCCTAACATCACATGTATGATCAACCATTCACACCCAACCAACAAAATTCCATCAATTAATTAACTTTAAATCTCTACAATGGGTATTCATTTAAATTGAGAATTTTCCAATCACCATATCATGAGTTCCAATACTTGATTCATATTCATAATTCCATAATAACACCATATATGTAAGTCTAAAGGTGAAAGATTACCTCTTGTGGACCAAATCTTGGAAGGTAACTTTTGGGTTGTTCTTGAGATTTTGAAGAAATCCTATATAATCCAATGAAAACCATGTTATAAGTAGTGATTGATAAGTGAAATCACCATAATAATACACTTAAAAACTCACCTTATGTGTGTATTTGAAGCGTTTCCTGGATGGGTGATGGAGAGGATGCTCTAGCCTTGAAAAATTACTTAAAACCTCTCTTTTCCCGTCCTTGGGGGTATTTAGAGGTCTGCTATTAGCGCCGGCGCGTTCAGGCCGTTCTAGTGGTCGTGCTATGGCACGGGTCCAGTAAAATTGTTATAACTTTCGGTATACACCTCCAAATGACAAACGGTTTGATGAGTTGGAAACTAGACTCAAAGAGATTTAATTTGATAGGATTCATATCCCATAATTCCTCGTACATATACAGATATAGTCTTCCAAAGTGAAGTCTTGTGCGCATTCTCTTGGAATTTTTGTCTCTTATGAAATTTTCCAACTTGACTTGGACTTAGAACTTTCCTAAGACCGCATATAGCCCATAATATGCCTTCTACACTTATTGCCATATCCAATTGGTGTCCATCATATTAATCAACCTCGTCCGCAAATAAAATAATATAATTATAACACGTCAACTTTCTAATTTCGCCAAAATTTGCCGATTTGTTCTACTGACTAACAAATCCAAGTCCGAACATACGCCTAAGTCCAAAATCACCTAACAAAGCTATTCGAGTTATAAAATCCGCATTCCGAGGTCTTTTACCAATAAGTCAACTCTCAGTTGACTTTTCCCATTTTAAAGCTATTTTTAAGACTAAATGGCTAAATTCTCACCACAACCATTTCGATTCCGAGCCTACCAACTCTAACACATCAAGAACAGTATAACCAACCTATGACAAGTCAATTACCTTAATTTTTAATGCAACTTCTACGTAACGACGGACCGGGTCATTACATTCTCCCCGACTTAAACATACGTTCGTCCTCGAACGTGCCTAGAGCTGTTCCAACACCACTAAAATTTGTTGTGTAACCTACCATGCACATATTTGGAGGTGATTCCACGTCACCTTACCCCATATAGGTCCTATAGCACCACATAGATGAAATTTCGATATCCAATCTTGACCCATAAACCTTGGAACTAAATTTTCACTTCTGAGTCAATTCACAAGATCAAATTTCCACGACTATAAGCTGAAATAGTCTGAACACGCTGTATCAAGCAATATCCGCAACACAAGATGAAATCACATAATATACCGCATGACTCAATACCCATAATGATGACTCTTAATCCCAATCGCTGCTCATAACAACCCAATACCGGTAAATAACCTCTTATCAAACAAAACCTCGCTTAAACACCTTCATATGGTGTCGTTGATGGAAGAAACATGTAGAAACCAGCAACCATTCGTCCGATCAGCATCAATACCATCAGAGCCATAACTTGTGCACTCAATAATAACATCCCAATAGCTCAATTCATAAAATAGAGAAGACTCACATGAGAGGACTACCCTGACATTACTCTTTCCATTACCACATCATTGTAAAACATGATACACATCGTGAAACGATATCACACAAATCTGACACCAAGGATCATACCTCTACCTAAGTGAGCTGCAAAGTGTGATCCCATCCAACTGCTGGACCACGTGACATACTCCAAGACACCTTGCTCAAAATCAATAACCATGCGAAATTCGACATCAATTACTTAAAGTGCATTGCCATAACCACGGGGAAATCGGACGATACCATACCACCCGAACCAACACGTCTCCACCCTGCAACACCCAATTACTTACCTTACTCAAAGCTCGCTATAAATGCCCGATAGAACCACACCTTATGCACATATATAACCAATGATCACAACTCCGTACAACATCAAAAGGTAACTCATAGATCACTCCAAAACACGAATAAGCTGAATGACAATCAAATGGTACATCCATCAACAATAGAAATTTGGGGTTAATAATTCCGACTCAGTGTAGAACACACACCCATACTGGTCTACCAATAATTATATTCTAAATAAACTTTGGTCATCCACAAGAGGTAGATAACTCTCCAAAGGTTCATAATGACTGAATCATGACATGTACTAACACCTGACTAGCTTTGCTCGCATCCTCATAGTTCACAACTACAAAAATAATATGTTCATGAAAACTCCCTGTCTCAAAATCCACGAGGCGCACCCATTAACATATCTGATCCCAATTCTACCACAAAAATATGTAACACACCCCTAATACTTTATCATTCCACGAGGGATACCCCCAAAATTCCTTGGTGTCACCAAGAAACCTTGAATATCAGCGGTCGATACGACAAGAGAGCGTCGTAACACCAATGAAGCACCCTTATTCAAACACATTGCCTTGAACGCATTGTCCTTAATGAATGTATACTCTCATCCAGCCACCCAATAGTGGTATCCTTTACCTAATCATCTGAAACTGCCAGTCCTGACCTTCCTTCTAGAACTGAACCGTGACCTCACATATGCCACTCACCACTCTACACAAAATACTGCATATGCCATGCAATACTATGATAAATATGAGAACTTCATGCTCCCTTCCTAGCCACAAACAACTACGTACCCAACTGTCCAAGAACTTTCCATCGATTCCATTTAAAGAAAAATCACTATACATCAGATGGCCCTCAAGCCACTAGCAGTATATATCTCTAAACATGGTAGAAACCATCAAGAACTCCCGAATCACATTTGTACAACACTAAACCGCTAGGAATGAATCCTTGTAACTCAACCAAGCTACACATGCCACCGAATTGCAAGAGAATTGCTAATAAACACCTGTAACAACTCACTACCTCACCCAAAGAACTAACCATATCCCTTATCATGTCGATCCGACCTACTATCAAGCTGTCATATTTATCCAAGTTCCTTCTGACTTACTTTCGAATTGATACCTCTTTTTGCCATAGTATCGCAATTCTCAATCCCGACTCACCGCACGAAATCCGAGCATAAAAATATACCGTCTAAGACTCATAAGTCATTGAATACTCCCTAAATTAACCCCAAATGCAACACATTAGAAATACTTACCCTGAAGAAACTTCCTGCAAATTTAAAGTCATTACCTTCACTTTTCTGATACTGATGAATAGAATCCATGATAATTCAAATACACCACATGCCTTGACACATTTCTCGTAAATCTCAGTTCTAACCCTTCTCACACCATGAAGATCCTCAATCGCTACATATAAACTTGAATCCATCTAAACCATTCTCGAATGACATTTACTATACGCAATTTCAGTTACACTAACCAAGTAAACAGAACGACCTGACCCCGCTTGCAATCCACATACTAGGAAAGTAATTCACACCCTTGAAGCAACAAGCACACTCATACATTGCACACTCTACCCTTAACAGTACAAATCCATCATTCAATAAATTCCACTATTCATAAAGTTATTACAACTTGTATCTAAGAAATTTCCATCACTCGAATCATTCCCCGACTCTACCTCTTTAGGTCATAACTGATTCACCAACATACCTCGAACCGAAATGAATACAATACATAATCGTGTAATCAACTTATCATTAGCGGACTCCCCAACTTGGCTCAAAGCTAAAGATCAAGACAACAATAACTCACGATGTCCATACACTATCCCTGCCACCATACCGTGGTGAGGTTCAGCTAAATACTTCATAAGCTCATATAACACCAACTGCCTAATGTCTCAAATCATCTGCAAACCTAGCATTCACCACTATAGTAGTCATGCCAACTTCCACAAGCGATCTAAACTCAAATTACAACATACATAATCTACTGATAGAAAAGAATTTTCTACAGATAAACATAAGGGTCACACACCTCAAGACAACCCGCAGGGGATACCCCTACCTACTTAATCTCAAAATGTTATCTCCCTATATCTTCCGAAAATCATAGCCATCACGCAATTACTATACCTTCTTACATTAGAACACAACCAATGCCTTCCCCCAAGACATCCCATTAAGCGGTATAGGAACCTTAAGCTGATGGAAACACTAACACTAGAGTTGTGGCCAAGGAATTCTTGAGCTTCTGCAAGCTCTACTCACACACGTCTGACCACATAGATACCTTCACTAGACACCACGGGTTCCAAGAATGCTACTGAACTGATTCAACAATTCACACTTGGAGAACTTCGCACAAAGCTTCTCCTCCCTATATCCTTGTAATACCATCATCAAATGTCGAATATGCTATCCCTGGCTATGAGAGTACGACAAGATTCCATCAATGAATACAATAACGAATGAGTATAATTACGGCTGTGATACACTATTTAATCAAATACATAGACGCTGCTGGGGCATTGGTCAGCTCAAAAGACATCACAGGAACTCAGAACATAACAGGAAAACCTACTTCACCCCACAACTAAACTACACGAGAGGTCCTTCATACTCATAACTCGAAGCCATATTCTAACTCAATACAGAAGTCAAATAATCAATGGTTCTTGCCACATCTCCTACTAATTCATTTTTGGTCACAATCAAAAAACCTGAATACATCTACTATCCGATCGCACTCACCATGTAGTCATCTAGTCACAAAGTTCCATCAATAAGGACACAAAAGGACATATAAGTCCCCCAACACATGTGCTCACCAAATGAAATCTCAACACTCAAGCCACCGACAAAATTCGGCCTCAAATGCTTTCCACTAGCCCATTATTAACATGTTAAAAATCACATCTCACCCATGGAAGTCACCAGCCACCGATGCAAGACTGATGCCAAGCGCTTGCGTGCGCATTCGAATACATGAAAGGAATTCAAAGAGTTATGCTTTTGGCTGAATAAATGGATTAGCACGATAAGAATTCAAGAATGTGGAATGTTTCCTAAGGGTTCTGTAGCCTCTCGAAGATAAGTACAGACGTCTCCGTACCGATCCGCAAGACTCTACTAAACCTACTCATGACCGTTGAGTCCTATGTAACCTAGAGCTCTAATACCAACTTGTCACGACCCCAAATCCTAATAGGCCGTGATGGCGCCTATCGTGGAACTATGCTAGGCAACCATCACATTACTACGCACTTGTTCTATTTTCATGATTCACAATTTAAGAATAAACATGAAACATAGCATAGAAATAATTTATTAAGTCTTAGCGTCCCAATAATAATTTAATAACTGTAAATAAACCTCCCAGAACTGGAGTCAATAGTAATGAGCATCTAAAAAAATATAAAATTAACTCTGCTAAATATAATATATCTCAAAATCCAAAATTAAGACTAAGTAGAAAGGGAAATGGAGAAGCTGTAGACGCTGGCAGCTACCTTGAATCCCGCGAACTACTACTATCAACTGAACAACTACTGCTGCGAACTAGTACCTGGATCTGTGCACAGGGGCACAGGGAGTAATGATGAGTACGCCAACTCAGTAGTAATGAAAAGAAATCACAGTCTGAGAAATATAAAAGCACACAGAACAAATACACAATCCCACAAAACCAGTAAAACATCAAGTCACCAAGTAGTATTCAGCAATTTCATAAGTTCAAAACCCGTTCCAAAAATCCTTGGAAAACAAGTATAATATCAAAATATCTCAGTGAAATCCTCAGTAAAACTCGGTTCAAAAATGAAGTAAATCATAGTTCGAAAACTTTAGTAAAATCATCATAAATCTTCCCCTCGGGCCAAAATCATTTCTCGTAACCATTGCCCATCAGGCATCCTCACAATCACTCTGTAACAACTCATCAGGCATCCTCACATTCACTCTGTAACAGCCCATCAGGCATCCTCACAATCACTCGAAATTATCCCACCAGGCGTCCTCACAATCACTCTGTATCAGCCCATCAGGCAGTAATCATCACTCAATCGCTATCGGGCGCTCACGGGAGTGTGTACAGACTCCGGAGGGGCTCCTACAACCCAAAAGCAATATATATCAAGCCGCCTCACGGCATAAATCACTCACAACATAGGCCCGCAGCCTCACTCAGTCATACACTCTCAATTTGCCCATCAGGCCATAAATGTACCGGGTTCTCGACCCAAAATTATGTTTCATTTTCCACAAAATACTATAAAAATACTCTGAGTGTCAAAACAATTTATCAGGAAAAGATTGAGTGTGAAATCATGACAAATCAGTGAGGAAAATATAGTAACACCGCCCCCAAGGGGTAAACAAGTCGGTACTTGGCCCCAAAAATGGTTTACAACCTAAATCATATCATAATAAAATAATATTAATTAAGAATAAGCTTCAAAATTTGTTTCGCAACTCAATAGTCGCTTAAATAGGGAAGATATTTCCAAAGTTTCAATCTTTCCAGTTCAAAACCCGTGGAAGGGTGCATAGTCCGGTGTTTCATACCCTCAGGACAGGATTTCAAGACATTACTTACTTCAAAACTAGCCCGGATGCTATTCCGCAACACGCTTGCCTCTCAAATAAACTTCCAAAGGCTCCAAACCTCTCTTGAGCTTTCCTTACTACAATATTTCGAAAATTCTAGCAACTTCAATCTATTTAGAAACATAACAAAAAGAGCCTTAATTAGAAAGATATTCGTGGGTTCACTTCATGTAGGCATTTCACCAAACACTAGGTGTGCACATCTGACTACATCTCTTAACCATGGAATTAGCACATCCCAACTACCAAAATTTACCAATAAATCATCCCGCCATTATTCTTTAGCTATTTATACTCCTAACATCACATGTGTGATCAACCATTCACACCCAACCAACAAAATTCCATCAATTAATAAACTTTAAATCTCTACAATGGGTATTCATTTAAAATTGAGAATTTATGGCTTCCAATCACCATATCATGAGTTCCAATACTCGATTCATACTCATAATTCCATAATAACTCCATATATGTAAGTCTAAAGGTGAAAGATTACCTCTTGTGGACCAAATCTTGTAAGGTTACTTTTGGGGTGTTCTTCAGATTTCGAAGAAATCCTATATAATCTAATCAAAACCATGTTGTGACTAGTGATTGATAAGTGAGATCACCATAAAAATACACTTAAAAACTCACCTTATGTGTGTATTTGATGGAGAGGATGCCCTAGCCTTGAAAAATGGCTTAAAACCTCTCTTTTCCCGTCCTTGGGGGTATTTGGAGGTCTGCTATTAGCGCCGGCGCGCTAAGGCCGCGCTAACTAGGCAGAAACTTTGCTATTAGCGCGGGCTCGCTCAGGCCGCGCTATGGCGCCGGTTTAGTAAAATTGTCATAACTTTCGGTATACACCTCCAAATGACAAACCGTTTGATGGTTGGAAACTAGACTCAAAGAGATTTAAGTTTATAGGTTTTCCATCCCATAACTCCTCATATATATATATATAGATATACTCTTCCAAAGTGAGGTCTTGTGCGCATTCCCTTGGAATTTTTGTCTATTATGAAATTTTCCAACTTGGCTTGGACATAGAACTTTCCTAAGGCCCATATAGCTCATAATATGCATCGTACACTTATTGTCATATCCAATTGGTGTCCATCATATTAATCGACCTCGTCCGCAAATAAAATAATATAATTATAACACGTCAACTTTCTAATTTCGCCAAAATTCGCCGATTTGTTCTACGGACTAACAAATCCAAATCCGAACATACGCCTAAGTCCGAAATCACCTAACGAAGCTATTCGAGTTATAAAATTCGTATTCCGAAGTCTTTTACCAATAAGTCAACTCTCAGTTGACATTTCCATTTTAAGGCTATTTTTAAGACTAAATGGCTAAATTCTCACCACAACCATTCTGATTCCGAGCCTACCAACTCTAACACATCAAGAATAGTATAACCAACCTATGACAAGTCAATTACCGTAATTTTTAATGAAAATTCTACGTAACGACGGATCGGGTCGTTACAGTTTCTTAACAATATTGTCCATATATATAATCTTCACATTTTTTGGTATTTGCAGTTTCAAATTTTCAATGCGTTATATTATCACGTATTTCAGAGCAAACTTCTAAATAATGCTCATACTTTTAAAATTTACTTATAAATACTATTATCTCAAAGGCCATTTTGAGAAGCATACTTTATTGGCTTCAAATATGATTCTTGATAGGCTAATCACTTCATTTTTAATTGTTTTGTTTCATTTCATCATCTTTATGGCTTTGGATTTTATCTTTTAACACAAACACAATTTTTAAGAATATTTTGCGACTTTTAGATTTTTAGCTCAACAATATAAAGCAAACGCACAACGCGCGTGCAGAGATACTAGTTTTCTAATAAAAGAGGGATAGAGGTGATATTTGAAAAGGTTTCCCACTAAATTGAGTGAGCTGGATTGCAAGAGTCCATGCAACAAATTAATTGAAGTAGATTACAAAAAATCTAGTGAATTCAAGGCAAGAGATTAAATCAGATCTAGGCTATTAATAACTAATTATAACATTTGTCATTTATTTTGCTAAAAACACCCCTATGCTAGAACTAATCAACCACTATTATTGAATGTTTCACTTCATAGAGAGGGATGAGAAGCATTAGTGGCTTTGATGTGAAGATAGTAGCAAACGTAACTCAATTTACCTTTATTCCATATATGAAATAACTTATTAACAGGATATCTTATCTTGTTATGTCCATGCTTCCACACCATGGTTTCATTTTTTTTCCCGTAACCTTGATTTCTTGACATAGATCTGATTAATTAATTGTCTTAAATTTTTATTTTCCAGACTTCAAGCCATGGCAAGATAAACAATCACGACGAAACAAAGGAGGATTCATCTAAATTGAATCAGTGAGTTACCAAGTTCTCGTGATCACGGAAATCCACTAGGATTGAATTTGAGGCAAAATAAGTAATCTTAATGTGATGATCCGAAAGGTCATATTATATTTTAGAAACTAATTATGTCTTTCGAGGTCCCAAAGAAAATCTCATTTTAGCCCTTTATCGATTTGCATGCGCAGTCCGGGTATTCTTCCAGAAGGCTTATATGTTAAAAACTGATAAAAATAAGAATTTTGCCTTAAAAATTCATTTAAGTTGACTATGGTCAATAATTTGAGAAAACGGATCCGGATCCGTATTTTGACGATCCCGGTGGGCCTGTATAGTAATTTGGAACATGGGCGTATGTCCGGAATAGAATTCGGAGGTCCCTAGCTCGAGTTATTGATATTTGTTTAAAATTGAAAGTTTGAAAGATTTATGATTTTTAAGAACCGACTGTTGTTTGGATTTATTGATACCGGGTCCGTATTTTTTTATGGAGCTCGGTACAGGTCCATTATAGTATTTATAACTTGTCTGTCGAATTTGGTGAGAAGCGGAGTTGATTTGACGTGATTCAGATATTCGGTTGTGAAAATAGAGTTTTAAAGCTTTCTTGGAAATTTCCTTTGATTTGGTGTCCGATTCGTAGTTCTAGGCGTTATTTTAGTTTTTTGATCATGCAAGCGAGTTCATATGATATTTTAGGACTTGTGTGCATGCTAGGTTTGGAGCTCCGAGGGCTCGGGTGAGTTTCGGATAGGCTATGGGTGAATTGGACATAGAAAAATTTGGTGTTTGCTGCATCTGGTGTTCTGGTGCGTTGTGCTTCGCGAACGCGAGACTATGATCACGAACGCAGAGCATTGGGGTGGGTTTGCTCTACGCGAACGTGTAGCTTTAGCTAATCTGGGCAGGGGACCTGGGGGAGTCTATGCGAACGCGAGCCCTGTCTCGCGAACGCAAAAGTGAGGCGGGCTATACCTTTGCTAAAGCGTTGTGTCTCCCGTAATCTCATAAGTCATTAAGGCACGGCTCTTCGTGAACGCGACAGTGTTCACGTGAACGCAATGAACATTGTTGCCCAGTTGTTCAAAACAGAACCTAAAACGGGATTTGGCCACTCTTTCAAAATTTTCAAAACTAAGAGACCTAGAGATGATTCTTCCATGAGATTTTCTTGCCCAATTTGTTGTTAAGTGATTCTAATCTACTTTCTTTCAACTACCCATTACATTTCATGAGTTTTCAACATAAAATCTAGAATTTTCATGGCGGAAATTGGGGATTTGGGTAGAATTAGGGATTTTTGCATAATTAGAATTTAGACATCGAATTGAGGCCGATTTCGAAACAAATTACATAATAGGGCTCCGGGTTGAATGGGTGAATGGATTTTGGACCGAACCTCGTGTTTTGACCAAGCGGGCCCACAGTCGATTTTTTACTTTTTGGCAGAAAACTTGGAAAATCTAAATTTATGCATTGTAATTTATTTCTTTAGAATTATTTGGTATTATTTAGTCGTTTTGGATAGATACAAGTGGTTTGGAGGTGGATTCTAGAGGAGAAGCTGTAATTGAGCATTTAGTGGCATGTGGAGCGAGGTAAGTGTTGCGTCTATGTGATGACCCAAAAGGTCATCACTTATATTTCTACCTAATTCTGTGTTCTGAGATCGTAAAAACCTCCTTCTATCTCATCTCGATTTGCGTGTGTAGCCTCGGCGTGTAGCCGGGAAGCCTTTATGTGAAAAACTGATAAAAATGATAATTTTGTATTAGAAATTTGAATAAGGTTGACTTCGGTCAATATTTTTGGTAAACGGACCCGGACCCGTGATTTTTCGGTCCCGGAGGGTCCGTAGGAAAATATAGGACTTGGGCATATGCTCGGAATCAAATTCTGAAGTCCCAAGTCCGAGAAATAAATTTTTAAAGAAAATTGTTTTGTGAAAAAATAAAGGTTTTTGAAAATGAAATTTGAGGTGAAACCTGTGATATCGGGCCCGTATCATGGTTTCAGAGCCCGGTACAAGTTCAATATGACGTATATGTGTTATATGTGAAATTTTGTAAGAAACAGACTTCATTAGATATGATTCGAACCGTAAATGCAAAATATAATGTTTAAAGAAGTTTTGAGGAATTTCATTAATTTTTGGTTTTATTCATTGTTTTAGTGTTGTTTTATGTGGTGTGAAACCTCGAGCGAGACCGTGTTAGGTTATATGACTTGTTTTTTGTGATTAGATAGGGTCCTGGGGGCCTCGGGTGTGTTTCGGATGGGCTACGGGTTATTTTCTTCCAACTTTGAACTGCTGTCTTCTGGTGTCCGAAGTCCTTAATTGCGATCGCAGAGCTTCCTTCGCGATCACGATGTGTCTGAAGGCCTTCAAGATTGCGTAACTCCACCTTTTTCCCTTCTGCGTTCATGTGAGCATCTTCGCGATCGCGTAGTAGAATCCCGACAGCCTTCCTTTTTCCTCTTCGCGTTTGCATAACTGCATTCGCGATCGCAGAAGATAACCTACTCTTTATACGTGATCACATAAGTTATTCCATGATCGCGTAGAGCATTTTAAACCAGTAACCATTTCCTTCTATGCCATCGCGTTTTCCGCGATTACGATGAACAAAGCACTTAGGTAGAATATAAGTTTACCAAAAATCGGGGTTTCACCATTTTTGACATATGTTGACTTCTAGAACTCGGTTTTGGGATATTCTTTGAGGTTTTTTCACACAAATCGAATGGGTAAGTTTTCCTCCACTAGAATTAATTATATTTCATGAATTAGTTCTTGTTTTCATCATTTAAATTGTGTTTTGGGTTGAGGAAGTTGTGATTTTTGAAAGAAAACTTCAAAAATGTAAAATCATGATTTGAAAGACCAAATGTTATCAGAATCAGATAAATTTAGTATGGGTCAACTCGTATCGGAATGGGTAATCGGAATTTATAAAAATTTTCCGGTTCCGAGGTGGGGGTCCGGGGGTCGACTTTTTGGTCGATTTTCATAATTTTGTAAAGTTTGAAATTTTATTGTTCGGGATAGTTCCGTATACGTTTTATGTGTATTTTGAAGTTATTTTAGTTGATTGTGAGCCGTCCGGAGGTCTTTCCGCCCGAGAAGTCTATTTGTGAGTACCGGGTTGTCGTCTTTGAGGTAAGTATCTTGCCTAACCTTGTGTGGGGGAACTACCCCTTAGGATTGAGTCTTCCTTGTTGATTGTAGTCCGAGTATGCGAGGTGAAAAGTGTGTACTCGAACTTATTTGAAATTAGATTGGCCTTTTAGGATTCGTAGGTTCTTATATTACCTGTGTATGATTTTTAATTGTTACATTTGAATCATTGGTTGTTAATTTCATCTCTTCTTGGTTAAATTACAGTTACTTGTTTTTGGATTCCTTCGTTGGATATTTGACCTTACTTGACTTAACTAAATATTCTACTCCTCTTATCATCATGCTATATTTTCTACTTAGCTTGCCTAGTTGACTATAATTAGTGTCATCTAGACTTATAATTGACTAGCAGTAGTTGGAACATCTATTCGTTGGAGTCAAGCATGTACGTGAGTCTTACGTTGTGATTTATATGACTATTCTCTTAAGTGCCACTTAGGTCTAATTGTTAGACATTTATGCTATTGGTATTTCCTTGATGTTGCCTATTACTGGGACTTTGTTTAAGCTGAGTGTTATTCCTTGAATTTAACTGTTTAGGTGAGATTGGTTATAGCTGTTTCCCTTGCCGGGATGCTATGGTTTTTGTCACTGTTTATGCTGTTAATGATATGGTTTGTATTGTTGACTCCCTTGCCGGGATGTGATGGTTTCTATTACTGTTTATGCTCTTAGTGATATTGTTTGTGGTGTTGATTCCCTTCCGGGATGTCGTGGTTTCTATTACTGGTTATGCTGTTAATTGTATTGTTTGAATTGTTGACTCCCTTGCCGGGATGTGGTGATTTATGGGTCATATTGTTTGTTTTTCCTTGCCAAACTGTTGTTCTTGATATTGTTTGGGTGAGGAAGAGTGTAAAGCACGAAGGGTGATGTCGTGTATTGTGAGGATGAGAGTGTAAAAGAACGAAGGGTGATGCCGTGCAATGTTATGTTATTAAAGCACGAAGGATAATGTCGTGCCATGTTATGATATTAAAGCACGAAGTATAATGTCGTGCCATGTTATGATATTAAAACACGAAGGATAATGCTGTGCCATGTTATGATATTAAAGCATGAAGGATAATATCGTGTGATGTTATGAGATAAAGCACTAAGGGTGATGTCGTGCACTTGTTTTGGTAAGGATGATTGTAAAGCACAAAGGGTGATTTCGTGCACTTGTTTTGGTGAGGATGAGAGTAAAAGCACGAAGGGTGATGTCGTGCACTTGTCTTTGTATTTTATTCAGTTGTTCTAAATTTGGATATTTCTACTGATCTCTTACTGCATCTATTGGTAAGATTTGATATTCCTCGTGTACTGCATGGCAATTTCTGAGTTACGGACTGAGTTTCGGTGGATAAATATTGGGGAAATTTTGATCAAGTGATTTTATTGAAGTGTATTATTGTAAAATCAATGGTTTTGAAATGATTATATTTGAATGATTTTTACATCGAAGGTATACTTGAAAAGCACTAGTCTTTCCTAAAATGATATTTGGAAGTCGTTTATTGGGAAAACATCTTTAAGAAGTTTCGTATTTTGAAAGAAACTATGTTTTACGTAATTCTCTCTGCTAAATATACTTATATCTACTTTTGGGAAAGTAGGTTTTCAAAGAAAACTCTTCCATACAAAAAATGATTTTATTTGCAAAAGTTTTCATATGAACTGTTCTTTAAAGATTTCTACTAGTTGTGGATTTTAATGGCTAAGGCCCGATGTGAATAAACCGACGTGGAGTTGAGTTATTGGTGTTCTCTATTGTATTGTATATCCTTTCAATTCAACTTGTTTTGCTGTCCATCTCTCTGTGTGTTTTTGTGCTATTTCGTGATTGATTTCTGTAATTTTCCTTCCGCTTTATATTGTCATTATTGTAATTTATTCCGTGAAGTCTTAGATAAATGTAATGTTCAGTCATTTCTATATTCATGTTATTTATTTTGTAGACCAGTGGTGTCTTGACTAGTCCTCGTCACTACTCCACCGAGGTTAGTCTTGATACTTACTTGGCACCGCTATGGTGTGCTCATACTACACTTCTGCACATTTTTATGTGTTGATCCAGGTATATATATATTATAGTAGATGTGTGGATGATTGCCGAGGAGACTCAAGGTAACCTGCTGCTGCGTTTGCAGGTTTCAGAGTCACCTTCTATGTATTTGTTATTCATACACTATTGTATTTATTTCAAAACAGTTGTACTTAGAAGTTGTAGAAGATTCGTAGAGCTTATGACTTGTATTGGAAAGTTTGTACATTCTGTTGAGATTCTATATCAAGACTCTTAGTTTTCCTTTTATTATTGTTGTTACTCAGTAACTGTTAGGATTACCTAGTCCCTAAGACTAGGTGCTATCACGATACCCAACAGAGGGAGATTTGGATCGTGACAAGTTGGTATCAGAGCTCTAGGTTCATAGGTGCCACGAGTCATAAGCGAGTTTAGTAGAGTCTTGCGGATCGGTACGGAGACGTATGTACTTATCTTCGAGAGGCTAGGAACTATTAGGACAACTTCACTTCCTTCATTACTATCATGCGAGTTTATTGATCTGGAAGTTTGAAATTATCGTTCCATTCTCTCACAGATGGTGAGGACATGAACGACGGTTCCTGATGATGTTACCCCGAAAAAAATGTCGCAAGGGTCAGAGACAGAGGCACCCAGGAGCACGTGCCGCAGTTAAGATGCCTACCAGAGCAGCCGTTGAGGAGTTGCCAGTAGTTCTAGTTAAGGGACAGGTACTGGGGGTGCCTGTTGCCACCTCAGACGGTGCCTGTTGCCACCTCAGACTTCAGGAGACCTGAGCGCAGTTTTGAGTATTAGTGGTACATTGACTTAGGCAGGGTTGATTCTAGTGCACCAGTTGCTTCACAGATAAGGAGAGAAGTTCAGACTCCCACCGTCTACACTCCAGAGCAGCGAGATCATATTGGTCAGGTACCAGTTGTCATGACAGCACGACATCTGGTTTCACTTCAGCCATGGTTAAGGTAGCAGCATCGGGGGAAGAATACCTTTGACTTGAAAGGTACTGGAAGTACCACCCTCCTATCTTTTAGTGGATGGGCATCAGATGGTGCCCAGGGTTTCCCGGAGGAGTGTGACTATGTTCTTCGTACTTCAGGTATTGTGGAGACGAACATGATTGCTTTTGTCACGTCTCAGGTTTAGCGTAGTGGATTGATCAGGGGTGGCGGCATATGAGTTAGGGTAACCGGGCTGAGTTAGCTTTACTAGCATGGATTCAGTATTTTGGAGATGCTTTGAGAGAGGTTGCACCTCAGTTCCTTCGAGATGTATGGCGCGCGGAGTTTGAGAAGTTGCGCCAGGACACTGTGTCACTATTGGGGCATGCTGTTAGATTCAGTGAGTTGGCCAGACATGCACTTCGCTTGGTTGCTTCAGTTAGGAGATGAATCCGTAGAGTTATTTGGGAGCGTCAGGCATGATATTCGATTCAGCGGGACTCGAGAGCTAGAGTAGGATGCCTCATTTCAGCAGGTAATTGGGATCTCTCGCCGGTTAAAGAGCACACGGGACGAGGATCGAGAGGACAGACGAGATCAGGGAGAGAGTTCAGGGAGGCAATAAGGCCTCTTCGATCGGAAGAATCTACTGGTCCGTATCATGGAGGCAAGGTACGACACGATAGAAGTTTTATGGGTCAACCAGTTCAATTTGCATTACCAGCTTCCCATGGGATTTCAGGTACTCATGGGTCTCAGAGGATTCGTATTGTGTGTTTTCCACAACCATGTTGGTAGAGAGATTTTTTTCAGTGTGGAGATGTTAGCCACAAGGTGAGATTGTTCCAGGATTCAGGTAGGTGTGTGGTAGCACGGTATTCAGGTGAGTAGAGGGCGCCTAAGAACGGGAGACCCGACCCATTATTGTGTTTCATATAGTAAAATAGAGGATGTTGTGCTATATATCATCACCCAGGTATGTTTTGATGTGTTACAGAGGGGTACCAATTGTATTTCATTATAGTTATACTGGTTGGGACGAGTTCCCTTACTTGTTGTTTCATTTATGAGTGAGTTCCATGTTTTGCACTCCATTTTGTGTTTTCCCATGCTGGGAGATTCTATGAATAGTAGCCCGTGTCTATCGTTGTTATTTCATTCTTGATAGTGGTGAAACTGGAAGTGAGTCCTTGTTGTTCTTCGTGGTAAGCTTTATTTGATTTCCTTAAATATTTTGTTTACGAGTTGTGATTTGATACCCCATCGAGATGAGAGTTTAGTTAGCGTTATGATTTTATCAGCTGAGATGAACTAGTGGAGGAATTTCAATTGGTGTGATATATTTTCGGTATGTGATTCAGAGTTGAGGACGAGTTCCTCGTGATATTTGTGATTCGATATGTTTGGACTAGGTTGAGTACCGCAGTGGAAATCTTATCAGGATGGTATCCTTGTGATTTGTTCATATGCTTTGCTTCTTCCTTGTTATATTGCTTTTGGGAAGTCAGTGTTGATAGAGAGTTGTGCCTATGGGCTTGTTTGATAGTTCCTTTATATGTTTCTATTTTCATATTCAGTCATTTCGTTAGGTGTTTCTTTAGTTTAGTTTGCGGGATGTGTGCCCGATGGTGTCAGTTGGGGCTGGTGAATCGGGTGTTTAATAATGAAGTCTTCGTGTTCATTGCATCATTACGAGTGTTATGCGGTTTGGAAACAGAGTTCTTTCAGATGTGGGGCTAATTTCCAATCTCCAGTTGATTTTGGGCAGCTATTGTGATCAAAAGTGTTATATGAGCCTATGTGTGATGTACTATGTTGTATGGTCGTGCCTTGTTGGTGTAGTCATGAGTTGATGCAGCTGATTGAGGCTAATGCCGGATATGGATTTAGAATTGGGTCTTTTGTAAATGAGTAGAGGGTGAGAAGTAGAGGTATGAGATTTATCGGTGGTGATGTGAAGGCTATATTGCGGTTGGTGATTGTTTCATCGGGATTATGTGGGTTGGGGTGACGTAGGATCACCCGCGGCTATGTGTTAGAAGTAAACCATCAGTGATTGGATGAGTTCAAGGTGAATCTTGGCACGTTCGAGGACGAACGTTTGTTTAAGAGGGGGAGATTGTGATGACCCAAAAGGTCATCCCGTATATTTCTAGCTAATTCTATTTTCCGAGGTCGTGAAAACCTCCTTCTATCTCACCTCAATTTACGTGCATAGCCCGGGCGTGTAGCCGGGAAGCCTTTATGTGAAAAACTAATAAAAATGGTAATTTTGTATTAAAAATTTGAATAAAGTTGACTTTGGTCAATGTTTTTGGTAAACGGAGCCGGACCTGTGATTTGACGGTCCTGGAGGGTCCGTAGGAAAATATGGGACTTGGGCGTATGCTCGGAATTGAATTGCGAGGTCCCAAGTCCGAGAAATGAATATTTAAAGAAAATTGTTTTCTGAAAAAAATATAAAGGTTTTTGAAAATGAAATTTGAGGTGAAACCTGTGATATCAGGCCCGTATTATGGTTCCGGAGCACGGTACATGTTCGATATGACTTATATGTGTTATCTGTGAAATTTGGTAAGAAACGGACATCATTAGATATGATTCGGACCGTAAATGTAAAATATAATGTTTAAAGAAGTTTGAGGAATTTCATTGTTTTTTAGTTTAATTAATCGTTTTAGTGTTGTTTTATGTGGTTTGAAACCTCGAGCGAGTCAGTGTTAGGTTATATGACTTGTTTGTGTGATTAGACGGAGTCCCGGGGGCCTCGGGTGTGTTTCAGATGGGCTACGGGTCATTTTGTTCCAACTTTGAACTGCTGTCTTCTAGTGTCTGAAGTCCTTCATCGCGATCGCAGTGCTTCCTGCGCTATCGCGATGTGTCTTTGCTGGTCGCCCAAAATTTCCTCTTCGCAATCGTGTAGCTCCACCTTTTTCCCTTCCGCGTTCCCGTGAGCATCTTCGCGATCGCGTAGTACAATCCAGGCAGCCTTCCTACTCCTTATACGCGATCGCATAAGTTATTCCGCGATCGCGTAGAGCATTTTAAGCCAGTAACCATTTCCTTCTACGCGATCGCGTCTCGTTCTCTGCGATCGGGATGAACAAACCACTTGGGCTGAATATAAGTTTACCAAAAATCGGGGTTTCACCATTTTTGACTTCTAGAAATCGGTTTTGGGCGATTCTTTGAGGGATTTTCACACAAATCGAATGGGTAAGTGTTATTCCACTAGAATTAATTATATTTCATGAATTAGTCTTGTTTCCATCATTTAAATTGTGTTTTGGGTTGAGGAAGTTGTGGGTTTTGAAAGAAAACTTCAAAAATGTAAAATCATGATTTGAAAGACCAAATGTTATCGGAATCGGATAAATTTAGTATGGGTGAACTCGTATCAGAATTGATAATCAAAATTTATAAAATTTATCAGGTTCCGAGGTGCGGGCCTGGGGGTTGACTTTTGGGTCGATTTTCATAATTTTGTATAGTTTGAAACTTTACTGTTCGGGATAGTTCCTTATACATTTTATGTGTATTTTGAAGTTGTTTTAGTTTATTGTGAGCCATCCGGAGGTCTTTCCACCCGAGAAGTCTATTTGTGAGTACCGGGTTATCGTCTTTGAGGTAAGTATCTTTCCTAACCTTGTGTGGGGGAACTACCCCTAAGGATTGAGTCTTCCTTGTTGATTGTAGTTCGAGTATGCGAGGTGACGAGTGTGTAATCGAACTTATTTGCAATTAGATTGGCCTTTTAGGATTCGTAGGTTCTTATGTTACTATGTATGATTTGTAATTGTTACATTTAAATCCTTGGTTGTTAATTTCATCCCTTCTTGTTTAAATTAGAATTACTTGTTTTTGGATTCCTTCGTTGGCTATTTGACCTTACTTGACTTAACTTAATATTCTACTTCTCTTATCATCATGCTATTTTTTCTTCCTGTCTTGCCTAATTGACTATAATTAGTGTCATCTAGCCTTATAGTTGACTAGCCGTAGTTGGAACATCTATTCGTTGGAGTCAAGCATTCCTTTGAGTCTTACATTGCCTATTACTGGGCCTTTGTTTAAGCTGAGTGGTATTCCGTGAAGTTATCTGTTTAGGTGAGATTGGTTATAGCTGTTTCCCTTGTCGGGATGTTATGGTTTCTGTTACTGTTTATGCTGTTAATGATATGGTTTGTATTGTTGACTCCCTTGCCGGGATGTGATCGTTTCTATTACTGTTTATGCTGTTAATGATTTTTTTTTTGCTGTTGACTCCCTTGCCGGGATGTTGTGGTTTCTATTACTGGTTATGCTGTTAATGATATTGTTTGTATTGTTGACTCCCTTGCCGGGATGTGCTGATTTACGGGTCATATTGTTGGGTTTTCCTTGCCAAACTGTTGTTCTTGATATTGTTTTAACGAGGAAGAGTGTAAAGCACGAGGGGTGGTGCCGTGTATTGTGAGGATTAGAGTGTAAAAGCACGAAGAGTGATGTCGTGCCATGTTATGCTATTAAAGCACGGAGGATAATGCCGTGCCATGTTATGATATTAAAGCACGAAGGATAATGCCGTGCCATGTTATGATATTAAAGCACGAAGGATAATGTCATGCCATGTTATGATATTAAAGCACGATGGATAATGTCGTGCCATGTTATGAGAGTAAAGCACGAAGAGTGATTCCGTGCACTTTTTTTGGTAAGGATGAGAATAAAGCACGAAGGGTGATGCCGTGCACTGGTTTTGGTGAGGATGAGAGTAAAAGCACGAAGGGTGATGCCGTGCACTTGTCTTTGTATTTTATTTTGTTGTTCTAAATTTGGATATTTCTACTGACTTCTTACTGCATCTATTGGTAAGATTTGATATTCCTCCTGTACTGCATGGCAATTTCTGAGTTATAGACTAAGTTCCGGTGGATAAATCTTGAGGAGATTTTGATCAAGGGTTTTATTGAAGAGTATTATTGAAAAAGCAATGGTTTTGAAATGATTATATTTGAATGGATTTTATATCGAAGGTTGTTGATACCAAATTTTTCCTCAAAATATTTTTTAAACTTGCATATATACCTTCAAAATCAGATTTCCATAACAGTTGGTATTTTTTCATAATTTTCTCATATTTTTACAAATTTATTTCCAATTTATCCAGCATTTTGATCTCTAATAATTAATTATAAATTACATTATAAATGATTTCAAAGACATCTCTTGACTTAATACATTTTTTTGGCCTTGGTAAGACCAAATTATTTCACAATTAGCCAGATTGGCACTCTTTGGCTATAATTGCAATAACTTTGCAATTATAGCCTAATCATATGTTTTATGCTATTTTGGCCCAATAATTAGTCATTTTATATTTTAAATACTAATTAATCATGTTAATTTAATTTTATTAAGCATCAACTTTATTTTTATAATTATCAGCTATTTTTATAAATTATTTATCTATTTTTATGGGGTATTTAACAAATAGCCATTTTTTCATTTCAATTCTAACCTATTAAAACCAGCCCAAACCCCAACTAAAATGACCCAAGCCAAATTCTCCACCTAACCCGGTCCAGGTCCTCTTAAATCCTGGCCGTTGATCATTTTGATCAACGACTCAAATTACCCCTTTCCTTAATTAATCCTAAACGACCTACACACAGAGGCTGGCCATTCCACACTGCACTTACTCTATTTTGGATATGAAATCTGGGTATGAGCACTGCCCGGGTGCCCTTGAGGTCCTTAGGGAACTCTGACACACCCGGATTATGAGAAGGTTGTGAAATAATACCTAGCATTGAGGACTTGGAGACCTGAGCCTATTTTGTAGAGTCCCTATAGTTAACATCTTATTTTCTTTCTATTTCAGTTGTGTAATTCGTATTCAATGGCCTATAATAATTATTTGTAAAAAACTATGGGGTCGGATAGTGAAAATGGATGGGTGATATGCATGATTAAGGGTATAAACCATGCCTCTAGGTTTATTTTCTCTATGCGCAATACCTTCAATGTTTAGGTACACCATGACATGCATTAGATATCATGCCACTTAGGATTTATGTGTATTCGACATCTCCATGCATAGAAATGCTACCTATAGGATAAATAATTACAATGAAATAAGTTTCTATTACGTGATTCTGCCCATGTTCTGAAATTTTACTAGAAATATTGTCTTAGGATAAATAAGTTGTAATAACGTCTCATCATGTTATACATGTAGAGTTCCTGTTTTAGGTAAACAACGTTTAAAATCTGTCACCTATGCTATTCCTGAAAATGTGCATAATGCTATGATTCTATGTGCATTTAGAAATCCTGTTTAAGTTATTATGCATCATGCTGCATTTGATATCATGCTATAGAATCGTATCTGTTTAACTGCATTTAGTCTAAACACAGAACAATCCCCTATTCTCAGCAACTGGTAATTAGTCTTTGTACATCTTCACACCTAGAATCGCATGTTATTAGCTAAAACAACTTAGAGTCATTAACAAATCTGAATAACTGTTGCATGTTATCCAGCACTCAGGCAAGCCTTAGTTAATTAACTTAAAAAAGATAAAATCAGAATTGTCTTTGTGATCATGTTTAACTATCAGCATGCTTAAAACCATTAGGCAAGCCTGATTAAGACTTCCTCTCTGATTTATGCAATAATCTGTCTTTGTGTTATCACCTAGATACCATGCTTTAGGATTCTGAATTAATATGGACCTTAATTGTGTATGAGACATGCTTATTATGTGTACTGTGTGTGGAGGAATGTTTGAACCTTTATATGTTTTCTATGCTTTCCTTTATTTGTAGTCCTACTTGTTTTGTTATCTGTCATCTTAGAATTTTACCTTTAAAACTCGAGGGTCTACCTAGAACCTCCTTTAGGATAGGAGTCCTAATTTCCTCTGGGGCTTGTTACACCTCATTTTTCACTACCCATATTAATGAAGTGTAATAAGGGAGTTTTTCCACTTTATGTGACATTATTCGGATTTGGGATTTATTTAGTTTTCAGAGTCGCCACTCGGATTTTGACGATGTTCCGATACACCGTTTATTTACTAAAATCCCAAACGGAGGAATTTTGACTCTGTTTTACGTCGTCTGCGTACCAGAAATCTCAGTAAGGAATTCTGTTAACCCGGGAGAAGGTGTTAGGCATTCCCGAGTTCGTGGTTCTAGCACGGTCGCTTAACTATTAATATTTGGCCTAGATTATCTGATTACTTACATATTTTAGCATATTGTGCATTCAACCATTTAATTTTTGACCGCTTTTAGTATTTATGGATTTATCTTGAAATAAGTCACGATGTCGTGCACTTATTTGTTTTTGGGACATATTATAACTACGCCACATGAAATGCACTCACAATTACAACATGTGATTTTTATTATAGTTTGAAGTTAAAGACGGGGACATGAGTTGTCGCACCCGTGTGTAGATTACGTTGACAAGACTGTGGTCGTGACGGTTTTATAATGCCCATTTGTGGCGATGTTTGAGATTTCTATTTTTTGAAAGAGCATTTTAGTTTTAAGATCGATTAGGACGTTTATGGATTTATCTTGGACAAGTTACGATGGCGTGCACTTGTTGTTTTGTTTTTTAGCACATGGCAAAGCGTCACATAAAATGCACCCGTGATTGCTATGTGCATTTTTAGTTATTTAGAATTGAGGGTTGGGGGAATAAGTTGCCACTCCCGAGTGTAGTTTATTGTAACTTGGAATAGTATTCGGTTCTGTATCAAATTTCAATCTGAAGGGCCTGATTTTATCTAGGGGGGTTGTCTAAAGAAAGAGAGGAATTCATTAGCCTAAAAGGAAATAATTTTCGGGCTATGGCCATATTTTCCCCCAATTAATCACTTTAGGCCATCCTAGCTTGGCTATTTCTGCAAGAAAACTAACAATTATGAAATTCAAGTCTTAAATCACATCTTAAAGATCTTCTCTTCCTAGTTTGGTAAATGATAAAAATGTGTTAATCAAAATGCGCCTTATTCGTGCATATATATATATATATATATATATATATATATATATATATATATATATATATATATATACACCTGTAAGAATTACAGACACATAAATGCATTTATCTACTGGTCTCGCTTCAAAATGGTAAGTTAAAATTACTTTATTTATTATTCTTTTTTTGGAGCTTTGTAATTTCTGGCAAAGATACACAACACAGGCAGTTTTACCAATTCTAAATTAACAATTCTTGTTAACTTTTAGATAGCCTAATCACATGCTTCAAGGTTCAAATTGTTCATACATCGATTTTTGAGAGTTTAACAGGATACATCATGAACCAAAAATAATCAACTAAATCTACTTATATTGAAACAACTAAATTTTGAAATAACTACGTAGTTTGAACACTATCAGTTGAAAGGCTAAAAAATGAATATACAGTCCAGTCCTTATTACAAATAAAGCATATACAAAGGCTGTAATTATGCTATTACATTGTTCTTAAATTAAATACATAAGTTCTAATAATAAGAAGAAAAAATAATAAAAAAGGAACAAGGTTAGTTGCTGCCCCTGTTCAAACCAACAAATTTCACACTTTAGGATATGTATTCTTCGGCTTTTAGTCCCAACTGGACCATACAGAACTCATATGCGCTGTAAGAGGCTGAATCTAATCATTATAGAGATCAGATTCAACCCTTTACATGCTGCTCCCCGTAGTGATATAAGATATAAGTCATCCAAACCAACATATATATAAACATATTATGAGGTGCATTTGACCATTAAGGGGGTCAGATTCACTACCCTTTAATGCTATCCAATGACTCTATTACAACTTCATCGATATGGAATTAATCACAGAAGCCTCTAACAGATAATTTTGATGTTGTAATCACATATAGAGGGACAACCAGATTTTGATAAGTGATCACAGGTTCAACAGGAAGAAAGGCAACATGTTTTATGTATTTTTCTTAGATTGAATCTGACTATGAAGGAGATTCTGATTCAAACCCAGAGATACAATCTTACTTGACATTTCTAACAACCATACCAATACTTCAAATCGCATTCCTTTGAACATTTTGACTATTCTAGGCTCTTTAGAGACTGAATCAGACCATATAAGGGTTCAGTTTCTTTACTCTATAGCCCTTTTGACTACATGTTGTATACCCTTCATAGGGTGAATTTCAGCCATCTACACTACTGTTTTGTGCACTATTATGGGGTGAATTTGACCATTGGAAGGTCAAATTCATCTACCCTAGTGCTGATACTAACCTATCCAGAGATTTGCTTGTTGAACCTCTTTATTGACCAAAGAGATTCAATTGAAAAGCATATTTTACTGCACACTTATAGGGAGAGCCTGACCATAAAGAAGGTCAGATTCTACACCTCAATGCAGCCTCATTTTTTTTAATATAGAACTATGAGTATTTACCATATTTATATACATTTGTCCTGAAATAACAGAATATCTCAGCAAGGAGATAACAGCAAAACGAACAATATTCATCACATTCAACAGGTTCATTAATATGCTAATAAACATCTATACAGTCACATGTACATGAAGCAAGAGAGATAACCTCATTTCATCAATGACAAACTAATTTTAGCAGGGAGAAGAAGAAGAAGATTCCAATTCAAGAAATTTCATTAAGAAAAAGATGAGTTAAATACATACCTTTTAAGAGAGAAACAAACAAAGAGACTTGACCAAATAAAGGTCAAGTATGAACAATAACAAGGAAGAGAGATCAACAAACAACAAACAGAAAAAACCCAAAGAAAACTAACCAGTCCAGCAAGAATAACCCAGAAATCTTGAGTGTGGGTGTTTGAAGGAAGAACTTCCCGAAAACCAAAATTCAGCCAAAGGGAAGATAGCAACTGAACTAGGCCATCTAATTATGAACTTGTTTTCTAAAAGGGAGTCAGATTTTTTTAATAGGACTGGTCTTTTCAAAACCTTTTATGTAGAGAACAGTATTTCTGTAAAATGGAGAGGATTCTGTATCCCAGCAGCTCAAAAGTGTTAAAAAAATTCCAACCCCCCTCTCACCTCTAAAAAGAGGGTCTACTTATAGGATATTTGGGAATGGGATATTCTTTGAATATTCCCAATCCAATACTGAAAAATAGTACCAAAATAGTACATAGGGAAGCTGTCAACCCTATCTTTGGGACACCTGCCCCTATTCTAGAACATTCTTACCTATTAAAAGACCCTTTTACCTTAAAATACTGATTTCATAAGTCTACATTACCTATTGTACCCGTTGGAGTCCCTGAATTTACCATTGGGTAATCAAGGTTAAGCTCACTTTGGGTTATTATTTAACTCTAGTTAACTAACACTAGTTAGGCCCTTGAGATGACAACTAGTTTTTCTTAACTGAGGTTGAGCTAATTAATTAAAGTTTAATTGATTAAAATCCTAGAGTTAGCTTTCATACTAACTATCTATGTCTAAGTCATTTAATTATCAGTTTAATTTAACTCGATGGAGTTCAGTAAACTCAGTTCTCTTGGGTTAAATGATCTGTTTTAGTCAATTAACCTCAAACTAATTGTCTTGAACATATTTTTTGNCTTAAGAAGCTACCTAAGTTAATTTCTAGATTGAAGAAGTTGGAATCATTTAAATGTGAGACTAAGTGAATCAATTATTCTTAAACTTAGTTAACTCAAATGCACAATTGAACCTAATTAGTTGTCTTAGATCAATTAAAAGAAATAATTAAGTTGTTAGACCTAATTAATTAGGGTGCTTGATCCCTACTGATTTTGGACCTGTTTTGAGAATGAGGTTAACTAGGTGTTGGTTAATTCTAACTTAGTAAATTATACTTAACCCTTAATGAATCTAGTCTCTTCTTAGGAAGTTAGGTTAGATAATTATCTTAATTAGTTAATTAGGTTCTTAGAGTTGGTTTCTAGTTATGTGGTTAAATATCCTAGTCTTGATAGCGTGCCTAATTAATGACCAAAGTTTTGGACTTATAGGGGTAGTTGACTTGTTATGATCAGATTTTATTAATTAAATAGGAGGTTAGGAGACTAATTACCAAAGAGTCCTAGTCATCTTATATTCATATTAAAATTGACCGATTAACCTAACGAGTTAAGACCCCTAAGCGAACACATAGGAAATCAGTCAATCAACCAGGATATTCAAGAGGATCTGACCAAGAACAAATACATCAAGACATGAGCTATGTCATTCAAATATCTAAACATGGTTCGATTAATCCAAACATTTATGATTGAACTAACAATACACAAGGTCAATTAACCCAACGTGAGCTAATGATAGGAAATAGATACACACTGATATAGTAAATAAAATCCTAAGTTAGCTACTATGCAATGAAATCCATCCAGGTTTTGAATTAATCACATAACTAAACAGAATAAAACTAAAAAAGAGAAAAGACAAAAGGAAAAAGAAACAGTAAGCCAAAAGGGACAATGAAAATAGTTGTTAGGCCATTAATTTGTTCATGATTTTCTTAGTCGCATAATCACCCAGGGACTGGAGAATAATAGCTAGCAAAGAAGAAAACAGAGCAAAAAGAAAGAAAAGAAGTTAACTAAACTGGAATAATCTAAAAATGGTGATTAGCAAAAATTTTAGGTTTTAGTAACATGTAAAAACAGTAAATAAGCAAGAAGAATACATGTTAAAGGGTTTGGCCGGAAACAATGGGAGATTGCCGTGCCTTGACCGGACTCCGGAAGGGTTTGAAAATGACTCAAACCCAAAGAAATAAACAGCCCTTAGTGAGAGCTGTCGACCCATGTAGGTGAGAGTCATTAAAGGTCTTTAGGTCGGCCGGCATAGGAGAGCTAAGGTTTCTATTTTCTTAGATCTAAAATCGAAGAGATTTGGGTGTTTATTTGGGGACACCAGTAGTGGGAGGTGATTGAAGGGAGGACGAGGATCATCTGGTAGGGATTTGGGTCTGGATTGGGTGAAGCTCCACCGCCGAAGGCGATTTCCGCCAGGCGGAGGGTGGCAGCTAGGGTTTGTTAGAAAGAAGAGAGAGAGAGAGAGAACGGACGAAGGGGGGTGGGGGGTGTGATACTTTTCAAATGAGGGGGTGGGGTTTAGTTTGGACATTTATATAGTTTAGAGGGGGTGAGTTCCTGGCCGTCCGATCTATTCTGATCAATGGCCAGGATTTAACTCACAAACCTAAACGGGGTCATTTGGAGGGGTGCTGGTGCAGGCCAGGTAAGGGGTTTGGGCGTGGGTTATTTGAGTGTGTAAGGATTGGGTTTGGGCCTGGGTAGTTTCAAGCCCAGGTCCAAAATTGGCTCTTTAAACTAATTAAGTTAATTAAGTTCAAATCTAATTTAATCCAAAAATGTAGCAATTAATTTTAAACCTTATTTTTCATCTATTTACATATTAATTAAGAATAAAACAAAAAAATTATATTCCTAATTAAATCTATGATCTATCGAATAAAAAATGATTAATTTCGTAGTAATTAGTTATTAAAAACTAAATTACGTTAAATAATCGTCTATTTAATTAATTATGAATATAATTTCATAATTACTTGATAATAGTGATGCAAATTTTAATAATTTTAAAAGATGAATTAAGGATATGCAAAAAGTCAAATAGTTCACAATTAGTTACTGAAAAAGCAACAAAAAATCATAAAATCAATTGATTTATTGAGATTTTTATAGGACGATACGGCGAGTAAAAAATCACATGCTCATAGATGCCCCTCTTTGCTCGGAAACACGAAGAGTTTTCGGGAAAAGACAAAGTGAGCATCAATGAACGACTTTTACCTATTCATATGTTCCATTGTGAAGCGTTTTGAAAAGTTTGACCGAACCCTACTTCAAGGTTGCCTACATATCCTTGGCTATAAAGGAATCATGTCAGTGTAGTTCTTGAAATTTTGGTTGCTGGGACTACCGAGTAACTGTGTTTTCACTACGGTTGCTGCTGTTACTGCTGCTGATCTCCTTATTACACCCAAGTACAAAACGAAGGACTAACTAAAACCTATTAGCTGCTAAATTACAAGATTCCTATATAGGACTGGGTCTTGACTCTTGATCTTTTTCCGACTCTGAACTGGATCCTGATGCTTGTTAGTCACAGATGTTGGTTTTGTCTTGTCGTTTCTCGGATCAAAACGGGATATACTGGACGGATGACTTCAATCTCGTCCTGAATAGTCCACATCCTCCCCGTTTGTGCAATTTTGGATTCAATATTCTCTTCCTTCTTTTTGTTTTTTTATTTTGGAACGAAACTTCTTCTTTTGGTCGTCTCGAGTTCCAATGTTCTAGAAACGTAATCTGCACGAAATCAAAACAAACAAACAAAATTTCCTGCCCCATTTTTCACTAGGAAAATTTTGTGAGTTATTGGAATAAAATCTATGCTATTTTATTATTGACAGCAATAAAAGGCTGGGAACTGTTTACCCGGAGTGAATGCCGACTAGGGGGGTGGATACCCTATGCCTGAAGGGTGACATCAACTAGGGATTAGAGGCCCTATGTTGGGAAAAGATTGACAGGTTATGCTGTCATCGAGAAGAGATCACCAGGTTATGCCGGTGTTTGGGGAAGGATCAACAAGTTATGTTGTTGTCACAAAAGAGATCACTGGGTTATGCTAATGTCTAAAGATAATCAACAGGTTATGCTGTTGTCAGGAAGATCACCAGGTTATGCCGGTGTCTGGAAAGGTTAACACGTCATACTGTTGCCTGAAAAAAGAGATCACTGGGCTATGCCAGTGTCTGAAGATGATCAATAGGTTATGCTGTTGTCAGGAAGATCACCAGGTTATGCCGGTGTCTGGAAAGGTTAACACGTCATACTGTTGCCTGAAAAAAGAGATCACTGGGCTATGCCAGTGTCTGAAGATGATCAACAGGTTATGCTGTTTCCTGAAATAGAGATTACTGGGTTATGCCAGTGTCTGGAGATGATCAACAGGTTACGCTATTGTCAGAAATAGAGATTACTAGGTTATGCCAGTGTCTGGAGATGATCAACATGTTATACTGTTTCATAAAATAGAGATTACTGGGTTATGCCAGTGTCTGGAGATGATCAACAGGTTATGTTGTTGCCTGGGGAAAAGGGAGTGATCAACAGGTTATGCTGTTGTCATAAAGATCACTAGGTTATGCCGGTGTCTGGAAAGGTCAACAGGTTATGTTGTTGCCTGGGGAAAAGGGAGTGATCAACAGGTTATGCTGTTGTCATAAAGATCACTAGGTTATGCCGGTGTCTGGAAAGGTCAAACAGGTTATGCTGTTGCCTCGGAAAATAGATCACTGGGGTTATGCCAGTGTCTGTTTGGGTATGGGACCCTACGTTGGCATCAACTGAGGACTGGGATATCCTTGGTTGGAAAATGTTTGGCTAGGGTTGAGGGTCCTATGCCACTTTTAGGGTTGCATCATATTCAACTTCACTTCTTCTCTTTTTTATATATATGTGGGAAAAGATTTTGGAGGAAACTTCTTTTTCTTTGGAGTCAATGTTGCAGAGCTCTTTCTAGATCTTGTGCAATTCCTTCTGATTGCCCCTGCTTTTACACGGTTGCTTTTGCACCTGTTTCCTATTTTCAAACAAAGAAAAATTTGTTAGTTTGAAACGGTAGTTGGTTTTGCGGCCTTGATTTTCAACTGCTTGATCACAGTTCTTTTGATGGAGATCTCAACCACTTGCTTGCTTGTGTGCTTGCTGGGGATTGGGTTTCATCTCTAATCCCGAGGACCTTGGCTTCCTAGATTTCACCATGGCGATCGGTCAGGGGGGGCCCAACATTTTATTTTCTTTTTGCCTTTAAAGGCTTTTCACTTGCTTTTCTTTCGGATTTCCAGAGTATCAGGGGGGATGTTTTGGCCCCTCAAATCCTGCTGCGACGGTTGGTCGTGTGGGACTTAACCTTTCCAACTTTATTTCGCCTTTATTGGCTTTTCACTTCTGACTTTTCTTCCAATTATAACTTTAAGCCATCGGGAATACTTCAGCTTTTCAAACCTTGCCAAGATGGTTAGCCACGCGAGGTTCCACCTTTCAACTTCATTTGCCCTTATAGGCACTTCAATTTCAGTTTATCCTTTCAAGGTTTTGAGTTTGAATCATCGGCCATTGTGGTCCGTCGGGATCGACTCGATGTCCCCGTCGAGGTTGGGTGCCCTTGGCGAATTGACCCGCGTCAAATGAGAGCCCTGTAAATCAGTCTTGCCATATTTTCTTTGCCTTAGTTTCGGGACAGAGTTAGACCGAAAGGGATTCAAAAGAAGAATAACAATAGAGGGGACAATGAATTTAAACAAAAGGTGTCCCTTTCGGGGAAAGAAAAGAAAGACTTATCTGCATTGCATGCGGGCTTTAATGAACATGACATGCTCTTTGGACTGGATGCCTGATCCGTGTAAACCGTCCGACTCTCAAAGATTCATCACAACTATTACCACGAGATTGAGAAACCTTGCCCCGGATTGATCCATTGTCCTTTTCGATAGTGGCGCCCTTTGCGGGTTTTCGTCAACTAGCCTCTCTCATTTCTCTTCTTACCGTCGCAATGTAGTGCTCTTTGCGAGTTTTCACTAACAAGACTCTCTCATTTTAATTTCTCTACTCACCATCGCCTTACAGTGCCCGTGTGGGTTTTCACCGATAAGACTCTCTCATTTTAATTTCTCTCACTGCTTGTATCTGCTCTGAACAACTGGATCTTCCAATTTTGGACATCTTTGCCGATTGATCGGAAGGACTTGAACAGGGTTTTTGGTGAAAAGAATTTGTATTTAATTACAACTTTGGAATCTTTTATGCGCAAACGTCGCTGAACATAACATTTGCCCCAGCTTAAACTCTTGGGGAAATGTGAAAATTTTATTTTCGTGTGACTGAACCCCAGGGAGAGGCTGCCTACGCATCCTTTTGGAATCAAGTCGAACGTAGTTTAGGAAAATTTTGTTGTTTTTGTTTCTAATTGATTTTTTTTTTGTTTGCTTTTTTTTTTTGAACTTCGGGTTCCAAAGAGGGTAATCAAAGAAGAGTAACCGACTCAAAGGGTTTGCAAAAAGGGTTAATGCTGTTTGGGTAACGAGAATGAAAGCCTTCGTCATTCCAACCGGAGAACACTTGCAAGTATATAGAGGATCAAATATAGTACCTTTTGACGGCATCTGCATTGACGACCGTTTCGGGGTCATTTCTTTTGATGTCTCCCAGGTATAACGCTCCCTTTGGTAGAAATTTCCTTATGATGTATGGAACTTTCCAGTTTGGGGAGAATTTTCCTTTCGCTTCTTCGTGGTGTGGTAGGATACATCTTAAAACGAGTTGAACTACCTCGAAGTTCCTAGGTCGCACTTTCTTGTTGTAAGCGCGGGCCATTGTTTGCTGGTATAATTGTCCGTGGAAGACTGCGGCCATTCTTTTCTCATCAATCAGAGTTAATTGCTCCAGTCGGGTCTTGACCCACTCATTGTCTTCAATTTCTACTTCAACAATAACCCGAAGGGAAGGAATTTCAACTTCAGCGGGTATTACGACTTCAGTTCCATAGACCAATAGGTAGGGGGTAGCTCCCACCGATGTACGCACGGTCGTGCGGTATCCCAACAATGCAAAAGGCAACTTTTTATGCCATTGTCTAGATGTTTGAATCATTTTCCTGAGAATTTTCTTGATGTTTTTGTTTGCTGCTTCAACGGAGCCATTTTCTTTGGGTCAGTAAGGGGTCGAGTTGCGGTGCGTTATCTGGAACTGTTCACACACCTCTCTCATCAAGTCACTGTTTAGATTTGCGGCGTTGTCGGTAATGATAGTTTTTGGGATACCAAAACGACAGATGATAGTAGTGTGCACGAAATCCACCACCACTTTCTTAGTGCCAACTTTGAACGTGACAACCTCGACCCATTTCGTGAAATAGTAGATAGCAACCAAGATGAATCTGTGCCCGTTTGAGGCCCTTGGCTCGATTGGCCCAATGACATCCATTTCCCAAGCAACAAATGGCCAGGGCGCCGACATAGGATGTTGTTCTGAAGGTGGCGCATGGGTTAGGTCGCCATGTATTTGACACTTATGGAAGTTCCGGACGAAACCAAAACAATCTTTCTCCATGGTCATTCAATAATATCAAGCCCGCAAGATTTTCTTTGCGAGGACGTACCCATTCATATGGGGACCGCATACTCCTGAATGGACCTCGCCCATGATCTTTTCAGATTCCTTGGCGTCTACACATATTAACAGATTTAGATCGGGTGTCCTTTTATACAGTACTTCCCCACTTAGGAAGAAACTTCTGGCGAACCTTCGGATGGTTCTCTTTTGGTCTCCGTTGGCCTGCTCGGGATGTTCTTTTGTCTTCAGAAATATTTTAATATCATGATACCATGGTTGGACATCGGACTCTACTTTGACCGTGTTGCAGTAACCATGTCTTTCCTTGATTTGGATTTCCAATGGGTCTATGCGATCATTACTTGGATAGGGCAGCATTGTAGCTAGGGTGGCCAGGGAATCAGCTAACTCATTGTGGCACCGAGGAATATATCTGAACTCGACGGTTTTGAATAGCTTACTAAGATTCTCCACATGTTTTCTGTAGGGAAGGAGTTTAACATCTCGAGTTTCCCACTCTCCCTGAGCCTGCTTAATGATCAAATTGGAGTCCCCCATGATCAACAACTCTTATACATCCATGTCAACGGCCATGTTCATGCCCATTATACAAGCTTCATATTTAGCAGTATTGTTTGTGCAGAAGAAACGGAGGCGGCCCGTGGCTGGGTAGTGTTGTGCCGCAGGTGAAATAAAGATTGCCCCTATCCCGATACCTTTCGCATTGGCTGCTCCGTCGAAGAACATTTTCCAGGTGTCAGCGTCTTCTGAGTTTACTTCGATGGAATTGATTTCTTCATCCGAAAAATAAGTGCTCAAGGGTTGGTATTCATCATCGACTGGATTTTCAGCTAGATGATCGGCCAATGCTTGAGCTTTCATAGCCGTGCGAGTGACATAGACAATATCAAATTCTGTGAGCAAGATTTTCCATTTGGCTAATCTCCCGGTGGGCATTGGCTTTTGGAATATGTACTTTAAAGGATCCAGCCTCGTGATGAGGTAGGTGGTATAAGCCAGCAGATAATGTCTGAGCTTCTGAGCCACCCAAGTTAGAGCACAACAAGTCCTTTCTAACTGAGAATACTTGGCCTCGTAGTTTCTGAACTTCTTACTTAAGTAATAAATGGCTTTCTCTTTCTTCTCGGTTTCATCGTATCCCGAGAACACACCCAAAGGAATTTTCTAGCACCGTCAGGTATAGGAACAAAGGCCTCCCTGGTTCTAGTGGGACTAACACTGGAGGATTTGACAGATATTCTTTGATCTTGTCAAAAGTGCCCTGTCACTCGTCTGTCCATTCGATGGCCGCATCATTTTTCAATAGCTTGAATATAGGCTCGCATGTGGAGGTAAATTGAGCGATGAACCTGCTGATGTAATTCAACCTACCCAACAGACTCATGACTTCCTTCTTGGTTCTTGGGGATGGGAGATACCGGATTGATTTTATCTTTGTTGGGTCCAGCTCGATGCCCCGTCGACTGACTATAAATCCCAGTAATTTTCTGGATGGAACTCCGAAAGCGCATTCGGTTGGGTTTAACTTCAAATTATATCTGCGCAGGCGTTCGAAGAATTTCCTCAAATGCTGCACATGGTCATTTTGGGTTCTGGACTTAATGGTCACATCATCCACGTACACCTCAATCTCCTGATGCATTATTTCATGAAATATGGCGGTCATGACCCTCATATAAGTAGCCCCAGCATTCTTTAAACCAAATGGCATGACCCGGTAACAGTACGTTCCCTATGGTGTAGTGAAGGCTGTTTTTTCTGCATCTTCTTCATCCATCAATACCTGGTGATATCCGGCATAGCAATCGACAAAATACTGTACCTCATGTTTGGCACAATCGTCCACTAAGATGTGTATGTTTGGCAGTGGAAAATTATCTTTGGGACTGGCTTTATTCAGATCCCGGTAGTCGACAAATACTCGGACCTTTCCGTCCTTTTTAGGCACCGGAACCACATTGGCTAGCCAGGTGGTGTATTGGACCACTCAGATTACTCCATCCTTTAGTTGTTTAGCGACCTCTTCTTTGATCTTGTCACTCATGTATGTTTTTAACTTCCTCTGCTTTTGTTGGAACGGTGGATGACCGAGGTAGGTTGGCAATTTGTGCACCACAAAGTCCATACTTAGTCCGGACATGTCGTCGTAGGACCAAGCAAATACGTCTTTGAATTCTAATAGGATTTGAATCAAGGCGTCTCTAGTCTTTTTATGCGTGTAGACACTTATCATGGTTTCTCGAATCCCTTCTTCACTGCCCAAGTTAATGGGTTCCGTTTCGTTTAAGTTTGGCTTAGGCTTATTCTCGAACTGTTCCAATTCTCGATTTATTTCCTAAAAGCCTCTTCTTCGTCATATTCCAGTTCTTGATTCATTATTTTGAGGTTAGACGACGTATTAGGATCAGAGCACGAAGTCCGCAAGCATGTCATGTTTTTTAAAGCCGCATTATTAGGACTGGAAAAATAAGAAAAGTAAACAAAAATCAGAAAGACTAGTAAACGATGAAATTTTGATTTCATTTCATTGAATTTGAACATAGAAGGGTTTACATCGAAATTTAAAGGCAAGAATTTTAAACTTGAGTTACACCCTCAAATAACTCATAGTGTAGAAAGGATGGCAAAAACTGAACTACCAGGACTCCCGCTGGACGGGGAATGGAGTAGCCTCCCAGTTTTGCAACATGGCCTCAGGCCCCATATACTGTACTTCGGGAGTGCTGGAGCCCTCTCCTGGTTGGACCATATGGGCCTCATACAATATTTGCCTCATTGCTCCGCATATTTCTTCTATTTCTTTGGCCGTAAAAATCTCTTCTTCTTCTTCCACGTATTTTGGCTTGACAAATGATGCGGTGATGTGTGGGATCGGCTGAGGAAATACCCAACCATTTTTCTTGCATTGGTCAGCCCATTGTTCATCGTCTGGGGTAGCTTGAAAACCCAAAAAACATTTTATTGGCAGGCAAAGTGATGGTTTCTTTAATGCCTTGCAAGGACACCCCGAGCCCTTTTCCAGGTGTGTACCCATGTTTGATCATGTCGTTGGCGACCATAATTGACGCATTTGATAGGAAGGGTCGAGGGCATGGGGTTCCTTCCTCATGCTGTTCCGCAACCACAATCTCGAAAGCCTGGTAGACTATGTGCTCGGTGCCTTCTCTTGCTTCCAGGCATGGGGCTAATGGCTCCCTGTAAATAGATTACTCGTCTTCCCCATGGACCATGATTTCCTGGTCCTCATATTCGAATTTAACCATCTAGTGGAGAGTGGATGGCACTGCCCCCGCCGCATGGATGCAAGGCCTTCCCAGGAGATAATATCAGGAAGTATCCATATCCATGACCTGGAATGTTACTTCAAAGTCTACAGGGCCGATTGTCAAGACCATATCAATCTCCCCGATCATGTCTCTCTTGTTACCATTGAATGCACGGACGCACACATTGTTGGACCTGATTCTTTCAGTCCCGATCTCCATTCTTTGTAAGGTCGACAGAGGGAGAATATCAACCCTAGATCCACCGTCCATCATAACTCTCTTCACGTAGTAACCTTCAAATTTAACCGTTAGGTGGAGACCTTTGTTGTGGGTGGCCCCTTCTGGGGGCAAATCGTTCTTGCTGAACGAAATCCGGTTGACGTCAAAAAATCGTTCTGCCATCCTCTCCATTTGCTCGACCGTGGTGTTGGCCGGAACGTATGCTTCGTTGAGGGTTTTGATCAGGATCTTCTGATGCTCGTGATGCGTGGCTAGAATTCATGATTTTAAGCATTATATACCTTGCATTTTATGTGCTTNTTAGCCAAGCGTTAGAGCCCAAACGCCAGGGGGTGCCTGGCGTTAGCCAGGCGTTAGAGCCCAAATGCCAGGGGGTGCCAGGCGTTAGCCAGGCGTTTGGGCTGAAACGCCAGGTCCCCAGTCGGCCAGAAACCGAGTTTTGACGGGTTTTAAGTGTTTCCAAGTTGGAATAGAAGTCTTTTACACGTTTAGGGTTCATCCTAAACATATAAATAGACCCAAAAACATAACATCAATGGGGGATTGGACGGAGGATTGATCATTGAAGAGGATTCTACTTAGTTTTTCTTCTCTTCTCTTCTTTTA